>JAKUCV010001324.1:0-16911 GCA_028386065.3 Turnera subulata
CCAGGTAACCCCACGTTCCAAACAGGCCCTTAGTTGAAGAAGGAATGCCATCTTTGCCAAAACATCAGAATTTCTATATGCATTTGTAATTTGTAACTCAAAAAGAGGGGCGACTTTTTTATAAAGTACAAGATCACCGACCATCCGGGCAGAAGACAAGACGAGGGGCAATGATGAGTTACAGACCCAGAAACCTTAGGCCTGTAATTCTCACGATATCAAATGGTCATATGCTCCTTGCATGCCTTTCAAAATGAGCGGTGGTAAAAGAACTCCGGCTTTGTGGTCGTTGTAACACTTTCCCAGCAAGACACAAGCCTCGTGGGCTTCCTAGAACATGGATGTTAAAATACCAGCCACTAACTTCTTCGGTTGGATATAATTGGTAGCTAAAACCGCTCACCAACTTAACTAGCAGAAACAGAAACATGAGGCCATTCAGGCCCCCATTGAAGGTTTTGTTACTGTCATTATCGTCATTCAAAGATTGGCCAACCCAGAATTTCAATGTTCACGTGCCTGCAATTACCACATATCCTAATCCTCTCATGCCAAATGGTCGTGGGGTAGAACAACCAACCTGATCCCAGTAGTTGAGTTATGATATAACCATATCCGTTGACTCTAATCTCAGTCAATATCAGGAATTGTCAAGAAGATAGGAATTCAACATAAATTGGTATTGCACCAGATCTTTCAGCAATTATAACAAACTTGGAAGACAAAGGATACAAATGAAAAAGAAAAAAATAAAACCAAGGAAAAACGAACAAAAGAAGCAAGACTCGAACTAGAAGTATTATCCTGGCTGTCCAATAGTTTATGCTGCCTAAAAGGAAGACTAAGATATTGGAGTAATGGGCGAAGCACAGCCTCTAAATGGTTTCTATTTGTTAAGAGTGGAACCGCAATCCGGGATTCTTGATGCCCAAAACAAATCCCAAGTACTAAACCAGCTGACAAGTAGCACGAGTACCGGGAAATCCTACAGGAATGGGGGCAATATAACCCATCGCCGTGGATATTTGGGCCTTCCATCCTTGCCGTCAAAGAGCTACAAAAAGGACATGATTAAAAGTAAGCAACAAAACCAAAAGCAAATAGGAACAGAAAGTAAAACCAAAACCTCTTCAGCTTAAATGCTTCAAAGATTATTGCAAGAACAATTAAGTAGACATAACAAGGCAGGTGAATTCCTGCACCCCACTTGCAAATTTTACATCCATTTCATCATCCGTTGATGGATCAATTTGCCTGTTTGAGTTTCACAAGTCTCCCACACATTTTAGAGAGAACACATTTTATCAGGGGAGAAGAAAGAAGAAAGAAACAGTATTAATTCAGACTGGAGTAGATTTCATCTTTAGGAATCAGATGCCACCACATAATTTTGATTCAAAATTCCAATTGAATTCATGCAGACTCCAGTCAAGTCAAGCCATGTGCAAGCATAAGTATACTCACAGGTGCATATTGTATCGGAAAGAATTGATGCTAATCAACTTATTTGAAAGTATCTAAAGCAAATGGATAAGATATTATCACCAAACCAAACTCCAACTTATAAATGTGGTTTGTCATCAAGCTTGGTTGGTTCACGTGTGGTGGGATCTATGTTTTGCACCTTTTTCATGAAGAGAAGGCCAGAACATGCACGAAAACAACTTAACAGTAAGTACAAAAGGTTACCTTCTTCAGTCTCCGGTGCTTTGCTAGGGCCCAATTAGTCATGATGGCAGTAGCAACCAAAAGAAAGATGTAGCCTGCAACTGTCTGTGTGGCGATGTTGAAACCCAGCCACTGGTAAATTTCAGTTGTGTAGTTTGCACAGGTCACAATATTGAAGAGAAAACCAGAAGGAATTTGATAGCCTCCATTCCCATCTGGACGGCGAAGATTCCTCAGTAAGATATGGCAATAAAGGTTTGAGAGTTGACAAATCAAACCAAAGCCAAAACCAATCTTCATTTGAAGGTCACTGACAGGGGTGTAAAGTGGGTGGTTCACATAGTAAGCTATATATGAACCAAAGGTCCAATAGTAAACACAATTTCTAAAGACATTGGAGAGTGGTGAGGTTGCATGACTAAACCGATGCACAAAAAATGTTTCCATAATACGCTTGAAGTAGTGGAAGCACCAGTAATATAAAGCATATGTCTGAACTGGGTGGATGATCCGTTCCCCCTCATAGCCAAAGTATTTGTACACGGGGAAGTAGTAAAATATGGGATAGAGGACAAGAGGACCCAAGTACTCAAAGAAAAAGAGGGTACGGTAGGAAACTTGTGGACCCAGATCCTTGAAAACGATTGTTAGGTTTCCAGAATTCCCATCAGAGTATTCCTTAAGGCTCTTCTTGGAGTTCAGAACAACAGGCCTCTCCTTTGATCCCGGAGCTACAGGAAGAGTCAGCCGCTGCCTTGAAGGATAGAACTTTTTGGCTGTTGATATGAGATTAGAAATCAGGTCATTCAAACTCATAGCTCGGATAATATTTCAAATAAGAACCCACTCCTTATTCACACACATTACTACTTGCCTTTGGGTTGAATATGACTTGATTTTTCAGTTGAACAGGGGAAATTCAATCCAACGGTACACAAGATGAGGCTATTGCTATATGTGACTATATAAATTACCAATTCTAGATGGAATTTAATCAGGTAACTTCCTGAACCTCAATGACAGGGAAATACTCGACCAAAATTTCAACATGATATGGTGATTCAACAAGTGAAAATGAGAAGTGAAACTGGTATATGCAAAAGATAACAGATAAAATCCTCACCTCATAACAATTTTCAAACGCTTTAACCAATTAAAGGGATGGGTTTTAAAGCAACTAATAGGAAAAACTTTTAAAAAGCGTGAACTAAAGTTTCTTTTGAATTTTTCTATAAAAAAATATATAAGGACCCTTACACATCTACATGCAACCCTTACACATCTACATGCAAGCTGTTGCTGCCAAGTTCACGCATATTCTTGCAATTTTTCTTTAAATTGTTAGCTTGTGAGTGCATATTCTTGCTTCCAATTAATGATTTCAACAATTGAACAACCAAACTGATCCCCATAGTTTCCACGCATGACAGACTCTAAAAGGATTGGAGAAAGTGGGGCAGGAAAAGAATGAAAACTGCCACAGGAGCTGAAAAGAAAAGGGCCCAAGAACAGGTGAATTAAACAACCAGAGAGGCAACATTTCACAAGGAGAGATTCAATAGTCATACAATTCAAGCTTGTAAGAAGAGCAACAACATCAAGAAGTTAAATCTACACCTAGAAGTTAAGAGTCCCACTCAAGACTGTAAAAGAGAAGAAGATTAAAGAAGCAAGGGTGACACCAGCAGCACTTACTTCGCTTATGAATCGCCTCCTGTAGATCAGCCACAGTAGCCTGCAAAAAAACACCAACCATTCCAGTGAAACCCACAATCCACAAGTGTTTTTGCCCTGCAATAAAACATACTAAGACGAGAGAGGGGGAGGAAATGATGAAACACATACCGAATCATTAAGCTCAAGGCCTCCTTTGATGACCTCTCTGCCACTGCGAGAAACTACAGTCACTTTCATTTTGGAGACAAAAGGAGAGAGACCCTATACTAGGAAATGGAGACAGAAGCAAAACCCACTTTCAATTGTAATAACAGAGCCGGAAAGGAGGAGACTTTAAAAGGGATCTGAGACTACGATGTTATAGAGAAGAGGATGGGGGGCGGTGGTGGTTATTGAGTTACTAACTAGCATGGTAGAGCAGAGCAGTGGAGTTGGGTATTGGTTGGGGGAGGGAAAAAAAAATAATCAATAATAAAGGCGTGTGGTTGGGGGTAGGAGAGCTAAATTAACCGTATGGCCCCCCTCGTTCCCTTTAATTGTTCATCTTTTCATAGATTTGTCATTTGTTTGTGAACGAGCTGGAGTCCAGAAATGGATTGATGTTTGACAGTAATTGCCATCCACTGGCGTGTAGTCTTTAAGTTTGATTTCAACAAGAAAATTCATCTATAAAGAGTGGATGTCGCTCTAACGTGTTTGCTTGTACAATTTTCCCAACTTGGGGTTGTATTGATCTGGTTTACGAAAGTAAGTTGTAAAATTTGGAGAAATTTTATGGTGGGAGTGGGACTTCACAAATTATCTTTGATCGTTCCTCGTTTTTATTCTAAGATTTATTTATTTTTTCAATTTATTTTATAATTTCTCATTCATCTTCTAAAATTTATATTATTTTTTTATTTATTGTGTATTATTTAAAAAATATTAAATATATATACTTAAATAATTTAATTATTTTTAATATAATTAAATTTAAAATCAGATTTACAACTAATCAAATTTGGGAAACCCCACCATAAAATTTCTCGTAAAACTTGTAGGAGACCAAACTATGTTTCTCCATGTGATGTGACCACGGGCAGGGGTATGCAAATTTACACTGCTAGGTGCTGACACCATATTGGTACGGTATCAGTGAGTCGGCCCAAAAATATCAATGGTCGGATAAGATGCCAAGCCCACTAAATAGCGGGAAAAAGTTGGTATGGCCCAGTCGATAAGTTGATAAACGACTCATATCGTAGTTCGTCCGACAATAAATACTTTGTTCTACCAATTCCTAAATTTATACAAAAAAATCCTTTGAGAGTATTGTTATATATTTATTTTGATAAATATTAATTAATTTATAATTGGTTGCACTAAACGTCATGTAAATTTGTTGGAAATTTTTGAAGGAAAAAGAAAATTTAGGAAACATTATTATCGAGAAAATATTTTGCCAAAAGTACAAAACGGATACAAAAACTCCTTTATCTTAGTAAAGAGAAATAAGATAACCCAACAGCAAAAATGTTAGGGAGAAGATAAGATAATATAAGATTAGAACAGTCAAAAAGTATTTATCCAGCTCATTCCGTGGCGATACCTCAATGCTCATGAATCTTTATCCGGGGATGATTGCTGCTTTCTAGTGCAAGACATGACGCTAGAGGCTTCCAATTTCACCTCTTTCCGCTGCCACCATACGAAACGGGAGAACAATGCAGTAGCTCTCGATCCATTTAGTAATCTTGTTTTGGATGTCAATCATTTCCATGTATGGAACGATTGTGTTCCAAATATTATTATTCCCCTTGTACAAGCGGAGTTTATAAATAAATATGGAAATGATCTTGAACGTTATTACTATTAAGCATAAAATTCCCACTAATTCTTTTGTTTTTGTTTGTTTGGTTTTCTGGATTACAAGATGCAAACAGTGATTTTCATGTATTATTAATTTGACTACTAAAGTTCATATACATCCAAGAGCAAGCTTTCATATTTTCGCCCCACACATTTATAGATGTATATATCATTGAAATTTACGGAAAATACAATAAGAAATAGGCCGTTGACAATACTAATTCCAAAGGAATGGCAAGAAAATTACATAAGAGGAGTATACTAATAAAAAATCCTTAGAGGGTATTGTTATATATTTATTTTGATAATATTAACTAATTTATAATTGGTTGCACTAAACGTCATATAAATTTGTTGGAAAATTTTGAAGGAAAAAGAAAATTTAATTAGGGCATATTATTATCGAGAAAATATTTTTCCAAAAGTACAAACGGATACAAAAACTCCTTTTGCTCAGTTGAACGAGAGCACAATAGTAGAGAGCAATAAGATATTCCTAAAAAAATGAGAAATAAAATAACCCAACAGCAGAAATTTTAGGGAGAAGATAAGATAATAAGATCAGAACAGTCAAAAAGTATTTATCCTGCAGCTCATTCCGTGGCGATACCTCAATGCTCATGAATCTTTTATCCAGGGACGATTGCTGCTTTCCAGTGCAAGACATTATCCTAGAGCCTCTCTCAATTTCACCTCTTTCCGCTGCCAGCATACGAGACGGGAGGACAATGCAGTAGCTCATCGTTTTGGGTGTTCCAAATATTATTAATCCCCTTGTACAAGCGGAGTTATAAATAAATATGGAAATGATCTTGAACGTTATTACTACTAAGTATAAAATTCCCACTAATTCTTTTGTTTTTGTTTGTTTGGTTTTCTGGATTACAAGATGCAAACAATGATTTTCATGTCTTATTAGTTTGACCACAAAAGTTCATATACATCCAAGAGCAAGCTTTCATTATTTTCGCCCCACACTTTATAGATGTATATATCATTGAAATTTACTTAAAATACAATAAGAAATAGGCCGTTGACAATACTAAGTCCAAAGGAATGGCAAGAATATGACATTTATCATCAATGGCTCTTTTCTCTTTTTTTTTTTTGTTTGTTTCAAAAATTAAACTTTCTTTGGAAGAGCATAAGAGGAGTATACAGATAGCATCGAAGTGCATACAAATCCCAGCAGCAGAAGACTGGCTGATGCATATCCCTTGTCGAAGAATTTGTCAACATCACCTGATCCTGAAAACAATCGCTCCAAATCTTTGGTTGCACCAAATGCTGCTGCAGCACCACTGAGTAAAAGATATGACACAACCTGTAAATAGAAAACGATTAGGACAAAATAATATTTATCATTTTAATAAAAATTTAAGGGCAGTGGCACAGTTAATAGAAAGTTTCTAAGTCCAAATTTGTGCAAGGTTTGACTAGTGATTAAATGAGAAAACTTCAGGATCTCTATAGAATGACACATATATAACATAAATCCTTGGTCATCAAAGAATTTGTTAGGATTGGAAGTAACCCGTAAATAATGAAGAAAATAAATGTGGACCGAATGAAATTCATACTCCGTCGACCACATAATAATCCGAAACTTCAAAGCATTAGGTACATAATCTTCTCTACGATATTCATGGCAATTCAAGTGTGTCGCCAATCGCCATGCAACTATACACCCCACACATGGGCAAAACTTGGAGTGCAGAATGGATATGGACTGGCCAACAAGTAAAAATTTACTCACAACTCCAACTTGGAAAATGTTTTAGAATGGCAAGTAAAGCAAAAGATGTACCTTGTCTCCATAGAAATCAAACTGAAGGTTGTTATCATCACTCATCGGGCGATTTCCCGTGGTAATATAGTACAACGTGAGGACAATTTGACAGAGTGAATATGCCATACCCATCACAGTGGTTGCAACCATATACCTGCCAATTTCATATCACCAAACTTAATTAACAGACCACATACCTCATACAAATTATCATTAATTTGCTTAACTTGCTAATGTTATGCATAAGAAATCAAGCAAAGAAGAAAAGCTAATGGCATGTATATATATAGTTAATTTACTTACCGATAGGCATAGACATCCTTGAAACGAACTTTAAACTCCAGAAGATCAACTTCTAAGGTGGCAGTGTTGGTGGTCAAGAGGGTAAGTGATATCAGGAGACAAGCAAACGTGAGGCTCTGTAAGAGCAAAACGCCGATCCGAGGAGCCGCTGATGGTGGTGGTGCCATAATATTATTATGATCTGATTATGCTTTCTCAGCGAACTTTTGATGCAATTGTACTTGTTATCGATCTCAATTTATAGCCAAGTTAATTGTGTAGCCTGTCTCTAATAAATTAATAAAAATAACACAGCAATAATAGTATACATCGTTTACTTTGATTCACATATATACTTGTATTCCCAAAGTACTTGGTTATTATCACGAGGTCTTTCATTTGTTTTTTCTTCCTCCTCTTGATGTTCATTCCACTTGTTTCTTAACCTGCTCAATGAGTTGTAACTTCTACTTCCTCTATATATAAGTTGATTATTGCTTGATTAGGCTGTATATGATCTTTATCTAGCAAGTTAAAGGAAAACTATGATTAGTTAGCCAATCTGCACACAATTTCGACTCAAGCACCACCAAAGGTAACCGAATAAGCTCCTGGAAACAACGCAGCAAGGCGCTGCTACGATGAGAACGAGGAGTTCACACTTCCAAAAATTATTTATTAAACATCAATGATTGCCCAAATTGATTTCTTTTTTTTTTCGTCAACTTTAATTAAGTTGGTTCTCTTTAAGTATCCTTAGCTTGCATATGATTGCTGGAGTTATCTGCACCCTTTTTTTTGATCAAAAGGTATATATCTCATTACTTAAGTGTCAAAATTCTGATACAAAAGATTTTGCAAGTGGAGATGGAGGGGCAAAGACCCAGTGAGGTGGGCATTGCCGTTTTCCTAGCCTCCTTTGCAGCCTAATGGGCAACCTGATTGGGCTAGCTAGTCTAGGACAATAACAAAACTGCGAGTAGCAGTACATCTAAAAATATGAGTGAGCAGACATTCCATGCAGCACATCCACAACAATCTTGGAGTCTGTCTCAACGATGACTTCAAAGAAGTGTCTAGTCACCGTTAGGAGGACAGCCTCGTGCACAACCACAGCTTCAGTGGTGTCATCGGCTCCTTGTCCACAAAAGGCGCCCTGGTTCCCCCTTGTATCAGCAAGTCGGCCCAAAAATATCAAGCCACTAAATAGCGGGAAAAAGGTGCTATATGGGCCAGTCGAGGTCCAGTATTTGGGGTGCTATTGCTAAATTCCTACCGATTACGCGGACGGGGCATCTTGAAACTATATAACACTAGTCACTAGATACAACCAACCATATCGAGTTGGGAAATCTATCCGATACTTCGTTGTTATCTTTGGATAAAAATATTTTGTTCTACCAATTCCTAAATTTAAATAAATAAATCCTACCAAAAAAATCCTTAAGGCTTAAAGGGTATTGTTATATATTTATTTTGATAAATATTAATTAATTTATAATTGGTGGTTGCACTAAACGTCATATAAATTTGTTGGAAAATTTTGATGGAAACAGAAAATTTAGGAAATATTATTATCGATAAAATATTTTCCCAAAAGTACAAAACGGATACAAATACTCCTTTTGCTCAGTTGAACAAGAGCACAATAGTAAAGAGAAACAAGATATTCATAAGAAAAATGAGAAATAAAATAACCCAGGAGTAGAAATTTTAGGGAGAAGAGATAAGACAATAAGATTAGAACAGTCCAAAAGTATTTTTCCGAATTCTGCTAAAAAGAATTAAAACTTCCAATCCTAGAGAATAAAACTTATTCTGCAGCTCATTCAGTGGCGATGCCTCAATGTTCAATCTTTATCTAGAGATGATAGCTGCTTTCTAGTGCAACACATTGTGCTAGAGGCTTTCAATTTCACCTCTTTCAGCTGCCAGCATACAAAACGGGAGAAGTATGCGCACTGGTGGAGACTCTCTAAATTTAATTTCTTGTAAATTCCTATTTATGTTAACAAATTACCTTTGATTATTCGTTCTTGTAAGGTTTATTTATTTCTCCAATTTACCTTATAGATTCTCTATTCATCTCCTAAAATTTATATTATTTTCTTATTTATTGTGTATTATTTAAGAAATAAATCTGCACATTCAATATATATACTTATATAGTTTAATTATTCTTAATGTAACTGAATTTAAGATTAAGTCTACAACAAATCAAACATGGGAATCCAACCATAAAATTTCTTGTAGCTCACCCACTAAGTAAACTTGTTTTGGATGTCAATCATTTCCATGTATGGAACAATTGTGCTCCAAATATTATTAATCCCCTTGTACAAGCGGAGTTGTAACAGCCCGGGTAAAATTTTTGATTTTTATCGGAACTGTAGAAGTCTATTTACCGTGATTTACTGTTGAATTAATCTTGGGTAATTAATTCAAGGAAAATCGGGAGTCGTCTTTTAAAACCGAGGGTTTTCCCGCGCTCGTGATTTTCCCGTGGATTTTTCGGAACTAAGTTGGTATTTTTCGGGTTTCGGAATTTCTCGGAAAATCACATCGGAAAATAACTAAGGAGGTATCTGTTATTTTCTGGTCCGGATCGGATTCGCCCGTAATGCAGACGAATTGCATTATTTGTAATTCACATGCCAAATAGTAATTTTATGTTTATAAAATGAAGAAAACAGAGGAAGAAGAAACCGGGTGAGGAGAAGAAGAAGGAAAAAAAAAAAGAGAAAAAGGAGAGAAAAAAAAAGAGAGAAAATGAGAAGAAAGAAAAAAAAAGGAAGCTGAATCAGAAAAGAAAAAGAGAACCGGGAAAGGAAGAAAAAAAAAGAAAAAAAGAAGAAAAAAGAGGGGGGGAGAGGAGCCAACCACCGCCGGACCGCCACCACATCAACCGCCCTGACAGCACGCCGACGCCGCCTCCTTCTCCGTGTCGCCCTCCTGTCGCCGCCTTCACCACACCTGCAGGAACCGCGCCATCGTCCTCCCCGCTCGTGCCGCCGTCGCCGTTGCACTGAAGTGTCCACCTGCAGCCGACGAACCGCGACCCGATGCAAGCCACACGTCGTCGTCCTCCTCTCCTCGCACCGCTGCTGCCGCGCCTCGCCTCCCGTCCGTCTTCCCCTCGCAAGCGCCGCCGTCCTGCAACTCACACAGGTGAGCTCGGGGTTGAAGACAACCCGTTTCAGCCGTCGGGTCACGTCCTGGGTCGGGTCAACCCGGATGGCACCTGGGTTGGGCAGAAACGGATTGGATTGGGATTGGGCCTGAGAGTTTGGGCCAGTTGGGCCTGGACACGCGGGCCTGTACCTGGGCTTCAGCTTGGTCTGGGCCTGGTACTGTTCACGGGCCCAGCCCAGTAAAAAAATAATAAATAATAATGTTGGATAAAGGAAATAAAAGATGAATAAATAATAATTCTGGAATATATATATACATTTAATTTACTGGAAATAAAACTAATTTGGAGATATATATATACATATATTTTGAGGAAAATGATAAGTTTTAAATATGGGTTATGGAAATATATATATATATATATATATATGTAATATACTAGAATTTATGGAAATACTTTTGGAAATATAAATATAGTATAAATAATTAATATTTCTTAAATTTATAATTATTTTGATATTATTATTACTTGTAAAAGTATTTTACCTTTGGAAAATATTTATATTTATAAATTCGTATTTATTTTCATAAAATAAATTTGTATGATTATATTTTATGGAATATGATTTTCTTTAAAGAAAAATTATATTTTGGAAATTGTATTTTGGCAAGAATAATATTTTATGGAAATTATGTTGTTTATTAATTCGAGAAAAAGTATAATTAATTTATGGAAATATTTTTAAAAGAGTTTTAATTAAAGTATAGTACCGAAATTATATTCGGAAATACGTTCGGTAAATTATTTTCGATGAAAGGAAATAAATAAAGGATAAGTAATCGGGAAGGGTAATTTCGTAGTATTGGCATCATAACATACCGATTATGTGCATCTTATGTGTGCATTTGTTATTTGTTATATAGGAGTCGATATCGAGCAGTTCCTGTAGAACCGGCTTTGGACCAATTGATGTTTCAGAGTTGGGTAATCGGCTAAGGTGAGGATGGATAACCCTTGATATGTGCCCGTAATGCTGTATGTGTAACTTGTTGCTTGATTGACCCACTGAAACGATTGTTGACCGTTACTTGATTGTTGTGGAAATGTTGTTGCTGTTCTTGGTTCGTTGTGCTATTGATTTGTGGAATCTATGCTGAGAATAATGTTGATCCGTCAATTGTGTCTAATTAGTGATACGAGATTTTAGATTGGACGAGTCTGTGAAATAATTTGGAATAATGAAAAAGAGATAATTGATGAAAGAATAAAGGAAATGGGACTGTGCTATTAGGTCGTGTGGATATTGTGATGAACTGTTAATAGTGAATAACTGGCACTATATGTATTGTTGATGGATGTTTGGGTAATATGGAATTATGTTGGTTATTGGCTGCTATGGTTACGGTTGTTGCTGTTGCTATGATATTGAGTTGCTTGATTGAACCGCTGTTTGGCTGTTATTGGCTTATTGGATATTGTGTTGTGATTGATGTTGGACTGTGAGTAAATGATGTTATGAAACTGATGAAGGATTTGTCTGTTGTGTAACTTGAGCTGATAGGAATTAGATAATTGTTTAGCTGTTATGGATATTGTGATTGTTGTCGGTAGACAGTGTTGTGATTGGATAATTGGAATGACCTATTGACTATGGATAATTGAGAAATGGAAATGGAAATTGGAAATTGGAATTGATATGATATGATGATATATGTGGGAAGTGGTGGTACGACCCGATGGTTTGAAGGTTAATTCTGGGATGCTATGGTCGGTTACTTGGTCTGGTTACTTGATTTGGTTGGCATGTTGATGCCTGTGGTTAGGGTATACCAAATACCCAGTGGTTCGGATATACCGAATATCCGGTTGGCATATTGTTGCCTGTGGTTAGGGTATACCAAATACCCAGTGGTTCGGATATACCGAATATCCGGTTGGCATGTTGATGCCTGTGGTTGGGGTATACCGAATACCTAGTGGTTCGGATATACCGAATATCCAGTTTTGGGATGTTGATCCCGGTATAGTATTTTGGGTTGTTGAACCCGGTGTGATTTGGTAATTTGGGACATGGTCCCGGTATGGTAAGATTTGGTTTGGTTCTTTGACCTGGCATCCGGAATTAATTGATAACCTGGTACGACCCTAGCTTGTCCAGTGACGGGGCCCAGAAGATAAAATTGGTAATAAAAATTAATGAGTATTCAGTTGGTCTTGGCTTGATATGATTTAGTAGGTTTCCTCTGTTATGTTGTTCGTGTTGGTTTCCTTTGATGTGTTGTTTGAGCTGGATTCCTCTCTCGTGAAGTATGTGTTAGTCGTTATGGCAGTATCCTTGTGATGTGATTGTATGTGTTTATTGTTGTGATTGTTGTGTTTATTTCGAAAGTATTATGGTTGATTATATATCACTGTTTATCTTTCGTCGGTGAGCGCTTCGGACTCACCCCTCGCCTGCGGGGTTTCATCCCGTAGGATGAGTTGTTTGTAGTGCAGGAACGTACCGGGCGAGCTGAAGCGTACCCTCGGACAGGACTCGGATCCATTAGTTGCATTGGGCTTTGCATATGTTGTCATGTGAGTTAAGAGTCTTCCGCTGTGCATATTGTTAAATCTTCTGCTGTGTATATGTTGTATTTGGGCCATTGGGCCAGTTGGTTGTTGTTGATGTCCCCGGGGTTCGGGTGACGAGTTCTATGTTGGGCCGAAGGGCCGGTTTACAGTTTTTGATATTGGGCCGTTGGCCAGTTTATTGTTTTATACGCAGTCCGTCGGGCTTTTTTGGGTTGGGTTGTCACAGTTCCAGCACGTGTTTACTGCGTACGGTAAATACGGGTCGGGGCGTCTCATTTTGGTAGCGGAGCGGGCGTTAGGTCTTGTCGGGCAGTCTATGTGTGATGTCGTCTTATTTGCATAGTTCGCTCCAGTTGTTTATTATTTTACATCATTTAGTTAGTGCATTATCGATCCAGTCGAGGGACGCCAGCTGTCGCGGAACATACACATAAGAGGTAAATGATGCCACAAATATGCAGAAATACAAATATTATTGAAATTGATAAAACTAGAAGTACAACAGAAATATTACATGGATATTTTATATTTTATAAAAAGGGAGATAATACATTGATTTTTGATATTTTATAAAAATAAAAATACATTTAACGGTTTGCAACGACGTTGACACGGAAGCTGTTTGCGTCGCTGTTGACGTTGACCGTGACTCTGTCGCTCCACGAGAACCACATGCCGCCTCTGTCGCGCTGGCCAGGAATCTCGAACCGGTTAGCTTGAGGGAATCGGAGTGGAATCAGACCGTGATCGTCTCGTGGTTGCCACTGCGTCTCCGTCAGAAGAACCATGTTCGGTTTATACTGGTTCTTCAAGTCCCTTAGGGTTCGCGAGAACTCTTGTGCACGTCTTGCAACTCCTCTGCAGTTCCACACCAGTAGCCGCACCTTTGGCCAGGTTGGAGGTAGCCGAGTCATTCTGGGTATGCTCTGGGCTGTCATTGAGAGCTGGTAGTAAGTGCCTTGCTCCACAGTCTGGCAAGTGGACTCCAGGTTGAACTCTTGAAGCCTATCCGAGATGAAGAACATCACGGAGTTTGCCGATCCGTAGTAAGAGGTCCTCAGTGTCCCATGGTCCTCTAGGAAGAACACCTCTTCCATGGGAGTGACGAAGAATCTTGAGGAGTAGAGTTCGTCGACAAAGACCAGGCGTGGCATTCTGCTGAGCTCGTTCGGCAGCTCTTCAGCACGTTCGTTGACCATGCTGTAAGCCAGTCGGTTCCTTCTGCCAAGATTGGCACCTTCGACAAATAACATCGACGAGGGAGCAGGCATTTTGTTTGGACGTGTGGGGTTTTGTTTTGAACGTCGTGTTTTCTTTTGGTTTAGCGTTTTGTTACCTTGATTGCTTTTGGTGATCTACACTTCACCGCTCCTTCTTTTATACTCTTATAGGGAGCGTGATTATCGTTTTTGATTTTCAAGATTTTGTTTTTGAATTTACCGTTGCTTGCATTTATTGCTTTACGCGTTTTTTTGGATTACCGTGCCAGAGTTTTTCAGTCTTTTTGCATCTCTTGATTTCCTTCGCTCTGGCTACCTTGTCTTTTCTTCTTATGGTCTTAATATCTTTTCTTGCATCTTTTATCACAAGCATCTGTGACCGTTAAGGCTAGACGGATGGGGCCGTATCTCGAGCAGAGCGCATGTGCGACAAGCTCACAGCTGTTCGGACATCGTGGAGAGATACGAGCCTTGACAGACATTTTGGCTTATGCGGAAATTATGAACAAGTGGGTAACGTGTCTTTCGAGGGACACAGGACGTTCCCGTGAACATCGTCTCGCCAGCTAACGGATGTCCTCTTCACGAGGTTAACCGACGTCACCGTTAACTATACGTGTCACGTTTCTTAGGATTGAGAATGGACACGATCGAACTAGAGCGCCGAGCATGAAAACATATCTTGTTTTAATTTCTTTTTGTTTTGATTTTATTAAAAGAGTTTTGTTTTATTTTTAATTTCTTTATGTTGGTTATAATTCGTTTTATCGGTCCTGTTTTTAACATCATTGTGTTCGATCTTATTTTCATTCATGACGGTTTTGTTACGTTTTAAATATTTTGTTTTTTTTCAGTTAAATACGATTTTTCACATCTTAACAAGAGAATTCATAATATAAGAATTTTTGATTTAAAAGGAAACTCATTTTATTTATTCATAATATAGTTTTACAATAGGAGAAGAAGTGCTCTACGGAGCTACTTGCTTCTCAAGATCTTTTACAAGATTCTGGACGTTCCTCAGGTGTGGGAACAGCTCCGCGCACGCCAGTTCAATTTGTGCCACCGCCGAGCTGATCTTCCTCAGGGAGACGTTCAGCTGCGTCAACTTCTGTTGCGGTGTGCTGCTTTCAGCTACCGCCTTGCCTTTCTTGTCCTCAGCTTTCTTGCCGGCACGCTTCCTCCGTCGCTTTGGGGAGACCACCATGTGCTCCTCCAGGCCGATGATGTTGGTCTTGAACTGTTTCTTTGGAGGATCTTCATCGGAGCTTGTCGGGAAAGCCTTGCCGCCGATGTAGCTGTTGTTCTCGGAGTCCGAAGTCGTTCGAGAACGAAGTGGAGAGTCCATGGCAGAGAGTGAATGTCTCAGCTGTGAGGTTTGGTATTTATAAGCGGATGAGATGTCGCTTAAGGGTATAAGCGGTATCTCATGTTGAGGTTGGATACCTGGCAGAGTGTGCCAGAATCTTATCGTGGTAGGACCCACGGATAAGACGGAATTTCGGGGACGAAATTCTTTTTAAGGTGGGTAGACTGTAACAGCTGGGGTAAAATTTTTGATTTTTACCGGAACTGTAGAAGTCTATTTACCGTGATTTACTGTTGAATTAATCTTGGGTAATTAATTCAAGGTAAATCAGGAGTCGTCTTTTGAAACCGAGGGTTTTCCGGCGCTCGTGATTTTCCCGTGGATTTTTCGGAACTAAGTTGGTATTTTTCGGGTTTCGGAATTTCTCGGAAAATCACATCGGAAAATAACTAAGGAGGTATCTGTTATTTTCTGGTCCGGATCAGATTCGCCCGTAATGCAGACGAATTGCATTATTTGTAATTCACATGCCAAATAGTAATTTTATGTTTATAAAATGAAGAAAACAGAGGAAGAAGAAACCGGGTGAGGAGAAGAAGAAGGAAAAAAAAAAGAGAAAAAGGAGAGGAAAAAAAAGAGAGAAAATGAGAAGAAAGAAAAAAAAAGGAAGCTGAATCAGAAAAGAAAAAGAGAACCGGGAAAGGAAGAAAAAAAAAAAGAAAAAAAAGAAGAAAAAAGAGGGGGGAGAGGAGCCAACCACCGCCGGACCGCCACCACATCAACCGCCCTGACAGCACGCCGACGCCGCCTCCTTCTCTGTGTCGCCCTCCTGTCGCCGCCTTCACCACACCTGCAGGAACCGCGCCATCGTCCTCCCCGCTCGTGCCGCCGTCGCCGTTGCACTGAAGTGTCCACCTGCAGCCGACGAACCGCGACCCGATGCAAGCCACACGTCGTCGTCCTCCTCTCCTCGCACCGCTGCTGCCGCGCCTCGCCTCCCGTCCGTCTTCCCCTCGCAAGCGCCGCCGTCCTGCAACTCACACAGGTGAGCTCGGGGTTGAAGACAACCCGTTTCAGCCGTCGGGTCACGTCCTGGGTTGGGCAGAAACGGATTGGATTGGGATTGGGCCTGAGAGTTTGGGCCAGTTGGGCCTGGACACGCGGGCCTGTACCTGGGCTTCAGCTTGGTCTGGGCCTGGTACTGTTCACGGGCCCAGCCCAGTAAAAAAATAATAAATAATAATGTTGGATAAAGGAAATAAAAGATGAATAAATAATAATTCTGGAATATATATATACATTTAATTTACTGGAAATAAAACTAATTTGGAGATATATATATACATATATTTTGAGGAAAATGATAAGTTTTAAATATGGGTTATGGAAATATATATATATATATATATAT
>JAKUCV010001324.1:22129-49536 GCA_028386065.3 Turnera subulata
TTAGTTAATTACCCACACAAGTATTATAAAAAAATTAATAAGTTTCCTTATCTTCGACAAAAAAAAAAATCTGGCATCCAGTTGACAATCTTAACTTGTTTTTCCTTTTCTAAAAATGTTATCCTCTTCAACTAGACATAAAATAATAAGGGAATGAAACCTGTGTGAGTTTTTTTTTTTTAACAACCGAAGCCTTTCATTGATGTATGAGAAGAAATCACGATATTACATCATTGAAAGCTAGTTGCAAACAACTAGAACAGTTTCCTGAGGATAGACTTTTGCTCGTTGAGCAGCTTCATGGACTACTTTATTAGGAGCCCTCCTCACACTGAGAAAAGGTAATGGAAAGCAGCTTACAAACTTCAACGGGTAGATCAAGGAGGAATGATCCAAGATAGGTGTCAAGTTCTTGTGGATTTCTGATTTCCTGAATCACAGTGGAGAAATCGGACTCAACATCTATGTCCAAAAAGGCACAATTCCCATTGATGCTGAAACTTAAATCCCAGAAAGGATATATGGCCTGGGCTTTTGCAAGATCAATAGATATTGGTGTTTCTTCAATCTCAATCAAATCTGTAATCTTTACACCCATTGCTGCTTCTTTTTTGTATGCTTGTATGCATCTAGTTATCTTCAATTTTTTTTTTCTTTTTGCTTGATAATTTCTGCATCTGCAACTTCATACTCCACCACCAGATCTAATAATGCTACAATCGGACTCTACTCTTCTCTACACTACAATCATAGAGTTACCAGTTGTTTGGAAAAAAATGCATGGCAAATAAAAATAAAAGAAGACACAAGAATTTAACAACTTTCTATCTTCATATAACCTACATTATAAATTTGGTAAAAATATTACTTTTATTATTTTTTAATCTTCACCATAATTTTTTTAAAAGAGAACAGAATATTACAATAACTTTGAGACATTTTCCATTTTTATGAGGAAATAAATCATACATATTTTGAAGTAATTCTAGTAATAAATTTTTTTAATTTTTTTAACTTAAAACAATAAGTTTTTTTTTAACTCTACCAATTTTATTAAAAAGTAATTAAAATAAATACTAAAAGTAAAAAAATAAATTTAAGCTCTAAAATTGTAACAGCCCGGGTAAAATTTGGATTTTTACCGGGACTGTTAAAGTCGTTACACAGTGATTTACCGAATGAATTAATCTTGGGTAATTAATTCAAGGTAAACCGGGGGTCGTTTTTCGAAAACGAGAGTTTTCCCGCGCTCGGGAGTGTCTTTCTAACTAACCGAGCATCGGTTTTCAGTTCCGAGGGTTGGGCAATGCTCGGGAGAATAAATCGGATTTTCCGAGCCCAAGTCGTGTTTTTGGACTCGGGACGGAAAATTACGGCTTTGCCCCTGCCTTTTCCTTCTCCTCCTTTTCTTTTCCTTCTCTTTTCTTTTCTCTTTTCTTTTTCTCCTTCCCTGTTCACGCGTGAACTCCTGCCGCCTCTGCACTGCTCGGCCTGTGACCCTTCCTTCTTCCGTGAATTGTTGTCCCTACCTTTGTATGCCACCACCCTTTGTCCTTTGTCCTTCCTATCTTTTCCTTCAATTTCTTCTCTTCCTCCCCGGTGAACTGCCACCCGAGACCCCCACCTTCTTCTCTTTACCTCTCCCTTTACACCACCACTCCCCATCTTTCCTTCTTCCGTGAACCGCCACCGTCGGCCGAGCCACCTCCACAGCCGACCGCCACCACTTGCACACCCCTCCTCCTTCCTTCCTTTTCCTCCGCCGCGCGCAGCACCAGAGGAGCTCGCCTCCCACGACGCTCCTCTTGTCTCGCTTTCCTCCTTCCCACTGCAGATCGACACCGCCCATCTGCTCAACACCGACACACCACCTGCAGTCGGCACCGACGCCGCCACGACACCTCGCACCGGCCGCGCCCATGCGTCTTGCTTGTCGCCGCCTCCTGCATCGCCTCCCCAACTGCCGTGGCGCCACCTCCTCCTCATCCACGTCGCCTTGCTCGCGTCGTGCCGCTGCCACCAGTCGCCGTCGCATCCCTCACCTGCGCCTCCCTCGTCGTGTCGCCCGACGTCCCGTGCTGCAGCCGCCCTTGCAACGTCGCTGTGCCGTTGCCGTCACAGCCCAAGGTGAGCTGCCAGAGGTTGGAGATGATGGTATCTGGGTTTTTTTTTTGGGGTTATAGGTTTGATTTAGGTTGGGCTTAGGTGTTTAGTTGGGCTGGTATGATGGGTTATGGGTTGTTTGGATTTGGGCTTCATTTGGTTGGGCTTGAAGTTTGGTCGTGTGGGCTTGGGAATGGACTTATATGGTTTGGATGTTTTGGGGGATTAAGTTCTGGGCTGGGCTTGCACCACTTAGCCCAGTCCGGAAATTAAAATAATAAATAATGATAATAATAATAAATTAAATAAAATAATAAAATACATATATATATATATTTAATTTCACAGGTACATAATCAATTATGGGAATACTTGGGAATATATAAAAAGTATACATAACTATTATTTAAGACAAGTAAATACTCATGTTGATATATAAGTATTTTGGAATGTAATTAGTCCATGGGAAATAAAAAGGTATATCTATTAAATTGTAATTAATTTCAGAATAAGCTTTTATGAATATATATTTACCAGAAAATAATATTTATAGCATATGATTATATATATTTTTAACAATAATAATAATTGGTAGTTATATTATGGTATATAGTTTTCTTATGGAAATATCTTGGAAAATTATATATATGTTAAATTCCAGAAAAATCATGATAATTATCATTTTGGAAATTATAATTATTTTATGAAAATATCTTTAAAGAGTTTTAATTAAGGTATGGTACCGAAATTATATTCGGAAATGCGTTCGGTAAATTATTTTCGATAAAAGATAATAAATAAAAGATAAGTAACCGGGATGGGTTTATTTCGCAATTTTGGCATCATAACATACCGATTATGTGCATCTTATGTGTGCATTTGTTATTTGTTATATAGGAGTCGATATCGAGCGGTTCCTGTAGAACCGGCTTTGGGACCGACTGATGTTTCAGAGTTGGGTAATCGGCTAAGGTGAGGATGGATAACCCTTGATATGTGCCCGTAATGCTGTATGTGTATCTTGTTGCTTGATTGAACCACTGAAATGATTGTTGACTGTTACTTGATTGTTGTGGAAATGTTGTTGCTGTTCTTGGTTCGTTGTGTTACTGATTTGTGGAATCTATGCTGAGAATAATGTTGATCCGTCAATTGTGTTTAATTAGTGATACGAGATTTTAGATTGGACGAGTCTGTGAAATAATTTGGAATAATGAAAAAGAGATAATAGATGAAAGAATAAAGGAAATGGACTGTGCTATTAGGTCGTGTGGATATTGTGATAAACTGTTAATTGTGAATAATCGGCGCTATATGTATTGTTGATGGATGTTTGGTAATATGGAATTATATTGGTTGTTGGCTGCTATGGTTACGGTTGTTGCTGTTGCTATGATGTTGAGTTGCTTGATTGAACCGCTGTATGGTGGTTATTGGTTTATTGGATACTGTGTTGTGATTGATGTTGGACTGTGAGTAAATGATGTTATGAAACTGTTGAAGGATTTGTCTGTTGTGTAACTTGAGCTGATAGGAATTAGATAATTGTTTGGCTGTTATGGATATTGTGATTGTTGGCAGTAGACAGTGTTGTGTTGAATAATTGGAATAAACTATTGACTGTGGATACTTGGTTGATTGGCATGTAGTTGCCTGTGGTTAGGGTATACCAAATACCCAGTGGTTCGGATATACCGAATATCCGTTTGGCTTGTTGCCTGTGGTTAGGGTATACCAAATACCCAGTGGTTCGGATATACCGAATATCCGGTTGGCATGTTGATGCCTGTGGTTGGGGTATACCGAATACCCAGTGGTTCGGATATACCGAATATCCGGTGTTGGGATGTTAATCCCGGTATGGTATTTTTGGTTGTTGAACCCGATATGGTTTGGTAAATTGGGACTTGGTCCCGGTATGGTAAGATATGGTATGGTTCTTTGACCTGGCATCCAGAATTAATTGATAACCTGGTACGACCCTAGCTTGTCCAGTGACAGAGCCCGGAAGATAAAGTTGGTAATAAAAATTAATGAGTATTCATTTGGTCTTGGCTTTGATATGACTTAGTAGGATTCCTCTATCGTGTTGTTTGTGTTGATTTCCTCTGTTATGTTGTTCGTGTTGGTTTCCTCTGATGTGTTGTTTGAGTTGGATTCCTCTGTCGTGAAGTATGTGTTAGTTATTATGGCAGTATCCTTGTGATGTGATTGTTGTGCTTATTGTTGTGTTTATTTTGAAAGTATTATGGTTGATTATATATCACTGTTTATCTTTCGTCGGTGAGCACTTCGGACTCACCCCTCGCCTGCGGGGTTTCATCCCGTAGGATGAGTTGTTTGTAGTGCAGGAATGTACAGGGCAAGCTGATGCGTACCCTCGGACAAGACTCGGATCCATTAGTTGCATTGGGCTTGCATATGTTATCATGTGAGTCATAAGTCTTCCGCTGTGCATATTGTTGAGTTTACTGCTGTGTGTATGTTGTGATTGGGCCATTGGGCCAGATGGTTGTTGTTGTTGATGTCCCCGGGGTTCGGGTGACGAGTTCTATGTTGGGCCGAAGGGCCGGTTTACAGTTTTTGATATTGGGCCGTTGGCCAGTTTATTGTTTTATACGCAGTCTGTTGGGCTTTGTTGGGTTGGGTTGTCACAGTTCCGGCACGTGTTTACTGTGTACGGTAAATACGGGTCGGGGCGCTTCAAAAATAAATAAGAAAATAATAAATTTCTTTTAAAAAAGAAAATAATGAATAAAGAAAGGGATAGAGAAGTAATATATAAATTCTAAAAAACAAGACTTATAAGCTATTTATATGGAGGAGAATAATATAAGTTAAATGATAGAATTAGGGTTACTCTAACCCAACAACTCATTCATTTTTACCATAAAAAAAAAAAACAACTCATTCATTTCTTCTCCTTCCTCCCTTAAGTGAGTTTTCTTTTCTTTTTATAACTTTCTGATGAGCATGAAATTATACACTTTTACAGTATACACTGTAGTCTTTTGGCCCTGTATTTAGCATCAATTCATGCATTTAGATAGGAAATCACTTGCTTTTACACCAATTCCTACTTTCCTAGCTCTTATTTGCTTTCAGATACAATTAGGTCCTTTTTGGAGTGGATTTTGACGATTTTGGCCCGAAAACAGTGAGGCGCTGCTTAATGCCCAGTTCCAGTTCAAATTGCACCAGCGACAGCGTCCAAATACAACCTAACAGCGGCACTGCGTCAAAGTCCTTGTTTCATAATTGTTTAGAGACTTGCGCCTAAATTCAAGGAGACTTTATTGAAGATCACGTGGACACTCCTTGGAAGGAAATAAGACCTTTTGCTGCTAGGTTTTGAGAAGAAAACTTATTCCTCATGAGTTACGGTTTTAACTAGAGATGTGTTCTCTATATATATAGAAAAGAACAAAACCCTAAAGAGCATCTTCGTCTTCTCTATTTTCTGGAGCAAAACACACAGCTTTCAGAGAAGAAGGAGCCTGGAAGAAATTGATTGAAGCAAGTGAAGACTTTAGGTTCATATTTCGACAGCATATCGCTGTTACTATCTTTTGTTGTTTTTAGTTTCTTCTTGAACTAAATCTTTATATCTAGGTTTATGGGATGTAGCTACAGCTTTATGTTTGAGTAATAATTCATGTTTTGGTTGCTATTGTTCGTTTTTACCTTGATTTGTATGTGGAGAGCTTAACAGCGCATGCAGCCTGATTACCCTCTTGTGCACCTTAGACGACTTAGTGAAGTACCTAACGAAAAAACTAAGAAATCAAAACGTTCCATACTCAGCCTCTACCCTACTAGTAAGAGGATCTCTACTTTTAGGTTAGTTGAGGATCAAGCACCTAGCATAGCGCCTACTGTGCCCTAGATTTGGACTAAAGCGAGCAGATGCAAGGTAGTCTTGACTAGGGTAGATCTATAGAGCGAGCGGATGCAAGATATAGATTAATTAAGGCCAGGGAGCCCTACAAGGTAGACGAATAGATTAGCCAAAACACAGTTTTATTACTTAGACAGCACACGCTGTAGTGAACCCCGGACAATCTAGGTTTTTTTATTACTGCATCTTTTCACCAGTACACTCTGTTATTTTATTCTCTGCTTATTTACTTTGTTTTATCTGCTTATTACTCTCATCAAATCGACTCCTTTATCTACTTGTTGTTTTATAGTCTAATCGATCAAAAGCTCTAAGGACAGTGTTATTTCGCAGTCCCTGTGATTTGACCTTGTTTACTACAGCAACGCTGTGCACTTGCAGCCAGTTTTGCACGAACACTTTCGCCTTGTTGACACTTGTATGCTTCAAATTAGTGGCACGCCATGTTTGCCCTTGAAGCCGCTCGTACCAAGCCCATACCCTATGTAGATGAGTTTTGCAGTGTTTTCATGCTAAAATTCCTCTTATCTGGCAACCAGTAGTACAGTCGTTTATCTTGTCTCATTTGCTAGGGAAATGTATTGGAGGTACATTTTTACAAGAAAATAGCTAAAAAGAAATATATATTCATTTTCACCATTTTAGTCGTGGATAAATATCTGGGACATGATACATAGGCACATCTACGTCATCAACATCTGAAACACCCTATAAGGAGAATAGTTTATGAAAATGGTTTAGAACGAGAGCAGACACTGCATCTTCATCTTCAATCCACCGCCCTTCCTCATCTTTCAATTTTAAAACATGATTCCTCTGTCGTCTCTACACCGTGGAGCTATGGAAGAAACAAGTGTTTTATCACCCACTAAAAGCTAATGTAGCTTAATTCACTGATCTTGGGTTTGTTGGCCCTCAATTTGTAAGTTTTCGGGCATGCAAACTTGACAATCAAAATGCAGCGGAAAGACCCGGTACTCATGTAAGGATCCGTGTGAAACAGAGTAAACCGAATAACAAAAATCGTACCTGGAAATGGTTGAGATCTTTCACTCAACTGACAGAGATCCTGCTCCTCTACGGTATCCACACAAACCGTTGATAACTAGCCGGAAATCATCTCACGATTACCAACCCGAGCACTCCCGAACAACAGTGCTAGCTGCAGATTTCCGGGAGCTAGAACTTGTGTTTGTGGTGTTTTCTTTCTTTCTCAAAGAAAGGAGTGTGTGTGTGTGAAAGAATATGGTGTGTAGGGATGGCAAAATTCCCCATCTCTGCGGATCCCCGCGGGGATTCCCCTCGATCGGGGCGGGGCGGGGAATTTTTTTAGCCCCGTGGGGCGGGGATGGGGGTATTTTTGTACCCGAGGATAATTCACGGGGCGGGGCGGGGATCGCATCACCCGCCCCGCGGGGCCCCGCAAAATTTGAAATAACTATTATGCCCCTGAAGTGGAAGCTAGAGTTGCCCTGATAGTTGTGATATTTTCGTCATTTCCAAAATATATTAAAAAAAAATTGCGTAGCCCACTCTGCCCACTAGTCACTACCCACACACAGAGACCACACCAAAATTAAATCTTTTCTAAAAAAAACCCTAAATCTTTTCTCCTATTCTAATCAACCACACACCCACACGGCTGCAGCCCTCCTCCTCTGCAACTATCCTCACCATCGCCATCTTCTCTTCCTCTCGCATCTCTCGCTCTCTCTTCTCCCCGAGCAAGCACACCACCCGAACCCCTCCTTCTATTTCCTCTTCCCCTTCTTCCCTGCCTCTCCTTTCCCTTTCTTTCATTGAACCACCAATTGCCGCCGTGCATCGCCCATAACCGTCGCCCCCCATCTCTGCCTAAGCCCAAAGGTGGAGCTGCCGAGTCTTGTAACAATCGGGTCCAAGAACTCGACGTCGGGGCTCAGGGACTTGGTTCGAGTCGCCGCTGTTTCCTCCTTTCACCAGTAAGCCATCAATTCTTCTCCCTTTCTCTTCATTGGTCGTGATGTGGTTGCGGTCCCCTCCGGGCAGTGAAGGGCAGGGCTCGATTGGAGACTCGGGTTGCTGCTGTAGTGCGGATTCGAGCCGATGCGTGGTAGTGTGGTTTCTGGGCAGAGGCTCTTAGCGGGATCGTCTTTTCCGGTAAGGCATTAGCCTTCGTTTCCCTTCCTCTTTCGTTTCTTTTTTTTTCTTTTGGGTTTTGATGGTGGTTGCGTTTTGTTGATGGGCGCAGTACTCGGGTTTGTTGTCGGAAGTGTGGGTTGTTTCCGGCAGTGACATACCTTCTTTTAGGGAATGGGGATTTGCGGGGATCCGCGGGGATCGCGGAGAGCGGGGATGGGGCTAAATTTTCCCCCGCATGCGGGGAGCGGGGCGGGGCGGGGAGGAAACTAAGGTGCGGGGGGCGGGGCGGGGATTGCTCAACCCGCTAATTCCCCGCCCCGTTGCCATCCCTAATGGTGTGTAGTTGAATGACTTGGTCTAAAAACCTGATCACCCTTCACACTATACTCATTCTCAATCAATGCATAGTTTAATTAGACAAATGGCCAACATAATGGCCAACATAATGGTCCACCAATTATCATGATTATGATTCCCATTATCTTGTCTACCACTAATGCATTATCATCTATCAACACATCACATCACTAATTCTGGTTCAATAATTCAGACAATCAGTGAACCAAAACGACTCTGGTCCAACCACATGCTCTAACGATGGTCCAACCACCTGGTCGAACCACGGTTTAACCATGGTTCAACCACCAGCTCGAATCAACAGTTCTAAGTGTGTGACCTTGTAGGCACTTGTAAAGTTTGGCAATAATTGTAAAATCTCATTTTACAATTATAAACAATGAGCGGTGTCTAGCAACACATCATTGCTATCCAAACGACAAGATCAGTACTGATTCATTATGCCTCGGAACATGTCATCGTCCTTTTGTCCCATTATCAAGATCAAACACGAGACATGGAATACGTCAATCTCATATAAGTTTAATCTAAGTTTCTTGATCTCCGAGTTAACTGTGTAAAACGGATACTAATGATATCACCATATCACATAATCCGAGCATGGCCATGCATTTACAGTTCAACTCTATCAAGAGGCCCATCTGATAATATACCCGTTATAAGGGTTGGACGAATCCCATCTTGATCATACAAAACCCACTACACATTATATCATATGCCCAATGATTACACTAAGGTCTACTCAGTTATGAATAGCCAAGAGTAATATCAAAGTATATGACTGACATGTTGGGAACCTTGATGATCTCAAGTCTAAGGACAATACATATAAAAACCACTAATGACAATCATATAACGTTCTATGTAGTGTTCTTATGTTGGGTCGGTCCAGTCCACAAGTTCTCTAACTTGTACCCGTATGTAGAATTCATATCTCATATAATTCTCAACATACGCTAGTCTTAATTTATTATTACAACCCATCCATAATAATAATCGACTAGGGACATTTAAGAATATAAATATTCTAGGGTTATAAATATGTGCAAGTATTTATCTCATAAACATATTTATTGGAATAACCTTAATGTATTTACATGACTATGTACAATCATCCATTGATTGGCTTTTGGGCATATTACACTAACACAATTCACATGAAGGAGGGGTTTGAAGTGGGTTAAATTTGAACGCGCTTTAACGAACCAGGAATGGGGCTTACAATGTGGAGTATAAAGGGTTACCCACAGTTTGTTACAATTGTGAATGTGCGGATCATTGCATGATGTAAATAGCCTTAAAAGAATACAAAAATTTCCTCTTTTGCTAAACTACATCCAAAAACAAATACACAACTCAAGAGAAAACAAAACAGGAAACACTTACACGAGACAAAGCAACAGCAACACAAGCCAAGTTGAGTTTACTTTTGAGGAAGGCATGGTAGGCGTCAGAGGGCGCCAGAGAGCTCCCAACCTCAGCTAAGGCAGTGTCAAGAAAAAGCACAATTGATTTTTCAATTAACAAAAATTCAAACCTGTAAATGACCTTATGCATTCTTCATAGGTCTCATATGCGTCTTCATAGGTCTCATATGGACCTAAACTTTGAGTCATGCACAAAAATGGCTAAGCAAAACTACAGAGGGATTGCAACAGATTAAGCACTAAACGACTTTGCTGTAATAATTTATAGATAAAAACAATAGTTCAGCACTGAGCAGTTGTACAATAAATGCACAAAGTAATACATAAAGGTGCACACTGTGAAAAAAAAGGGGGGAAGAAATGAGTCCCCGACTGATATTATCCTGTCTCCAAACCCCACAAACAAAATCCAATATGATCACAGAAGACTTGCAAACCAAAATAGAGTATACGGATTAATTATCTGATGCACCACTTAAAAATTTACTACCAACCAAAAGCATCTAACGGAAATCAACTTTAGGATCTAGGGCAATCCCTAGAACTTCACCCAGCAGGTCCAAATCAAATAAACAGTATTGTGGGAGTAGGTCCACCAGACCCTTTGCCTCTTTTTCGAGCCTCTTGCATGTCTCCCAGTCGAATTCGACTCCATCGTAATAGTAACTCGGAACCTCTGATTCCTTGTCAGTGGCTGCTAATGCCCCAGATTGCTTTGCATAAGCAATCCTCGCGGAATAGTACTTCCACAGCATGTGAAGATTATATATCCAACTTTGATCCCCAAGGCGGAAGAAATCACTTGCCAGACCCGTCGAGAAATACTGTATAATACGGGGGAACCGCATGGGCTCAATAACCATGTGGAAAAACTTTAGAATACATGCAGCTAGTACAATTAATACCATAGCATTAAATTAAGTTTGATTATATGCGACCCTGAAAAATTATTGTAGTAAAAAATTACAAGGTTCTACTTAGTATAATTAATTCAAAATGTTTCTAGTGCTTTAATGTCATCCTTGAAATCTTTAGTGAGTGTTTTGATGTCGTCCTTAAGATCTTCAGTGGTAACACTAGATCAGGCAGCAGTCGGTTGAGCAGAAGCCGATTGTCCTGTTGATTTGTTTCTCGGTAATTGGAATGCATGGACTTTTACACCTAAAAATATAATATTGTTTACTCTACCTTCGTCTCATTTTGTTGAATAAAACTAAAACTAAAATATCTTCTCTATTTCCTGATCATTTTGAGCTCCATTTTCCATTTTGTTTACTCTGCCTTCCTCTAATTTTGTTGAACTTTCTACTGTTTTCAGGTTCGCATTGAGGAACTAAAGGAAACGGACAACAACACCGAAGAGGAAGGCATCAAGCAAAATCCCTCTTTATTACCTTTCCATCTCCATTTGTCCCTGATCAGTTGTCTCAAACACACTAACTACAACTTGCTTTAGCAAGAACTAAATTGTTGGCCCTATCTAATTCAAATCCAAAACCAAAAAAAAAAAAAACTAAAGTTATTCAATAAGCAAATTTTATAATTATATAAAAAAGCAAAAAGTTCTATATGTCTATTTAGTATATCATGTCTAATCTGAGATCTTTAAAATTAAAAAAAAAAAAAGAAAATCTACTCCAAGAGGTAACCCTGGGTTATGATATATCCAAATAGGTATGCTACCTATATATATATATATATGAAGTATGCTACCTTGTGCAACTTGCATAATTTAGTTTAACATAAAAAAAAACTTGCATATTTTTTTCTTTCATTCAATACAAAGTATAATGAAACATGCATTAATTAAACACAATGGATTTATTTTAACCCAAACTCATATATTTTATATCATGATTATAATTTATTCACTCATCTCTTAATCCTTGGTCCAATTCGAGTGGTTTTGGCGCCATACTAGAAAATTAATGGAGCATGTGATAGAAAATATAATTCCATATATATCGTGCTACAATCTTTTTTATCTTTATCATACTACAATCTGCAGTTTACGTTAAAGCAACAACGACCAAAAGAAAATTTCTTTACCTGTTTTCATGCAAACAAAAACCGAGAGGGGGACACTCCAAGAAACAAAGTATACATTCGATGTTGACACTTCCACCCAAGGCCACCCCTACCATGACTGATCACTTTTTCTTTTTAATTCTTAAGTTCCAATTTTATGCAGCTACTAATGCATATACTACTATAACTTAAGGTTCCTCTCTTTCTTCCCACTTATCTCTATCTCACCCTCTGCATGGCCACTAATCACTTTCATGAGGATCAATGTAAAACAGCATGAAAAAGAAAGCTTACTGATAAGAAAATGATTCATTTTCATCCTTTTTTTCAAACCCTAGACATTTAATAAAGCCCAAAGAGAAAAAAGTTGGGTAAGGAGGAGAGGAAGGAAGAGAACAAAACAAATACACTAAATTCATGTACAGACACTCTCCTTTATATCTCCATCTCCTTCTCTTTCTCTGCAACTCTCTTCTTTGATGTGATTCTCCACCATACCTCACAAAAAGAAATAAAGGAAAGAAAACCATTATCAACCGCTTTACAAAAGAAAGAATTAAAGCTCAAGCACCCATGGTCTTCCCATCCGTTCCAGTACTCTATCTAGATCCATCCAACTGGCAACAGGTATTTTCCCCTTCCTAATTCTTTCTCTGTTAGCACCATAGCTTCCTCTACCAAAAAGAAACCAATCAAAAGATGAATAATATTCGTACTCCGTCTTTTTGTTTTATCTTCTCTTGAATATCCCAGATATTTGATTTTCTTTCCTTCTCTTGCAACTTTAAAATTTTTCAGCAACACAACCAGCAAGGAGCAGGTAATGAAAACCATCATATTCCACCCCAGCAGCCACTGCCACCACCGGGTGGTGGTGGCGGCGGCGGCGCCGGGGATATGATCAGGCCTGGCTCCATGGCTGACAAAGCAAGGCTAGCTAAACTTCCACAACCTGAGGCAGCCCTCAAGTGTCCAAGATGCGAATCCACCAACACTAAATTCTGCTACTTCAACAATTATAGCCTGACACAGCCTCGCCACTTCTGCAAGACCTGCAGGCGTTACTGGACAAGAGGAGGCGCCCTAAGGAGCGTACCTGTGGGTGGCGGTTGTAGAAGGAACAAAAGAAGCAAAGGAAGTAGCAGTAACAGATCAAAGTCACCAGCTGGAACCGGGTCTAGCTGCAGCAGCGGACTAATTGCTTCTAATAGTTGCACCAGTAGTGATGGTATTATAGGGCATATGCGCCCTCCTCCTCCAGCTCCATCACAATTATCAACATTATTTCCGCCTTTGCATAATCTTGGTGACTATAATATCCCCACCATGGGATTGAATATTTTCAGTGGGATTAACTCTGATCCACAAGGAGAAACAAATGTTAATGGCGGTGTGATGGATTTTCAGATTGGTAGTGCTTCTTCTTCTATCATACCTAGTGGATTTGTTGAGCCCTGGAGAATGCAACCACAAGCGCAGCAGTTATTCCCTTTTTTGGCCATGGAAACACAAACGCCAACTGGGCTATACCCTTACCAGAGCGATGGGATTCAACCTCCGGATTATGTTGGCCATTCTAGGCCTAAGCCATTGGTTGTTGCTGGGGATCATAATCAGGCTGCTTCTGTGAAAATGGAAGAGGATGAAAGATTGAATAATTTGTCGAGGAATTCTTCAGGTGTTTCTGGGAATGGGGCTGATCAATACTGGCCGGGTCGCAATGCGTGGTCTGATCTTCCTGGTTTTACTTCCTCTTCTAGTACAAGCCATCTCTTATGATATATATTCTTCATCTCTTGTTCTCCCCTATGGTCCAAGTCGATGTTTTGTGCTTGTTTCTCCAATTTCATAATCGCAATACATATATAGAGAAACTCAAAGATGATGAACTTAACTAGCTATGCACACGTCCTGATGAAGATATATATATGAAGAGATGATCTGCAGTGGGAAGGATGTGTTACAAACAAATGATCTGCTCATGATCTACTGAAAGAACTTATAAATGGTAGGCTTCTATAGTTCAGTTTAGTCTTTGCTTGTTTTTACATCTTCTTGTGATGATAAATGTGGTGTTTGTTATAGGAAATAGGGCCTATATGGTGATGATGAACTGCATATTTGTAGCAGCATTTCTTGAGCTTCTTTCTTCATGAACTAATTCGCTTATTGTTTCCATCGTGTATAATTAATTATAACTAATTCGCTTATTGTTTCAAATATATATACCTGTTTCCCAATCCAGAGGAATGTCTGCATGGGCCAGTTTATTTCATTTTACCTTTTGTTGATCTATATATACTCAGCGAGTTCCTATTAGTTGGAAACCTGCAAAATGCATCCATCTCTGTCCACGTACGTTTAATGATGCCCTCTTTTAGTCCGAAATGGATGCATTGAAAATAAGTTCAGTTGACGTTCTAGTAGTGTTAAATCAAAAGCAGCTTCCTATGCGACATGCTTCACTACTTTCATGAAAGTTAGTTCTCCATACCCTGCAATATTTATGTTCTTTCCTACATCTCCCCTCCCTCTCTCTAGCTAGGACATTGCACACAGATAAATCTAGAAGAAATAGCAGAACCATGTATATATATGGTGAAACATATAGTACCGCATTTGCCTTTCCAGACCAATACAGTAATTAAGAGATTCTGTAGCAGCTGAGTGAGTTTTCATAAATAAAAGACATACGATATGGCGTCATTACAGCTAGCATCATCACCTTTGTGAAATGTTTAGCCAACCCAAGGTTTCTTTGTGCATGTTTCACTACCTAAATGAAAACTGTTGGACACAACGTATACCACAAACAGTACGTAGTTCATGGTAGAGAGTGCAGAAGTAGCACAAAATCCCAAGCAATCAACAATATGTAACATAGCTAGCTTAATTAGGGTCAGAGTTTTGTTGGGAAGATATAGACCACACTACGGGGAGTCAAAAGTTATACAATAACATTCAAAAGAATTCCAAAGACATGTTTATCTTTCTCTTTACAAATTCTTATAATAGTTCCCTAGCTACCTACTTTGAGCTTTTGATGCTAATACCTAGTTTGAGCTTAGCTGAGTCACTGGATATATACTCCATCAGTCCATCTATTCCATATATCAGGAGTAATTAGTTTTCTAAAAGTAAGTTTTCTTCTTTTAAAAAAATTATAGTTGTGCACCTTCCATTGAGTATTAATTGAAGTTTTTTTTCACACTTTATCATTTATCTCACTTAATTATTAGTTATATCTTTTTAACCTATTTTAATTTAAAATGGAATTTTATGAGTGATTTAGAATGACTAATTGGAGGATCATGCATGCCTGATGTAGCATAACTAATTGAGGTTAATTAACCTTTATGGGTTTGTGTTTCTTTAATGGAATGGAATCTGGGAATCGGATCTGCTTTTTGCATCAATCAAGGCAGGCTGTTTTTAACAACGAAGGAATAAAGTTATCCCTTAACAGTTAAAAAAGCAAATATCTCCATCTTTTTGTCATGAGACTAGAACGCGGTTATGTCTGGGGGGATAGGGCTTTCTTTATCTTTACTCTTTATATTTAATGAGTAAATAGTTTTTTATGTCCCTCTACTTTATCGATTTCACATTTATTGTCTCTCTTCGTTTTTTTTCACTCATGTCGTCCCTCAATTCTTGATTTACCGGGTCAGGTACTCCTTTTTACTTGCTGCAGCAGGTTAGTCGCTGTGGAGCTGACACGTGGCAGTGGGGCCCATGATCTGCATATTTTTTAATTGTTTTTATCCTTTTTTATATTTTTCCAAAAATTTAAGCCTTAAAAATCTTTGTTTAAATTAAATTTTTTTTAGAAAATAAATATTAATTTCTAAATATGCATTAAGAAAAATTAAATATGATCATCATCTCACCTAATCCCTCTATAATATTCCGGTTAACAAAATTGAACAAAATTAACCAAAATTAGAATAAAAAAAAACTAAAACAATGAGAGAGGCATATCTAATTCTAACCTATAAATTAAAAAAAAAAACAAACAGTGGAGGATACTAGTATATAATGAGGAAAATTAAGATTTATTTATTTTAAAGGATTTTAAAAATAAAATTTGATTAAAAAAATAATTAAATAAATAAGTTGTGTGTGGGCCCCACTGCCACTTGTCAGCTCCATAGCTATCAACCTGCTGCAGCGGGTAAAAAGGACCACGTGACCCGGTAAATCAAGAGTTGAGGGACGACATGAGTGAAAAAAAAACAAAGAGGGATAATAAATGTGAAATCGATAAAGTGGAGGGACAGAAAAAACTATTTAATCCTTTATATAATAAGTCGGTTGTTTGCAAGGCAGTGATGAGATGTGTGGACAGAGATAGAGATAGGGTATCCATCAAAAAGAAGAATATATATGATTAAAAAGAAAGAAAGAAAGAAGAAGAAGATTTGAAAGCTAGCTAGCTCGGAAATCCAAGCAATGGTGGCGATGCGATCTGGTGAAGATGTTAACGTTGTTGTTGTTGTAGTTGTTGACGCCCACATGCAATATGCATTTAGTAGTAGAAAGGATCGACGAAATTGTATAGCTAGGCGTGAAGTGTTATGTGCTTTCTGTGGCATATGGCAGCTTTCTCTTTTTGTGGTGTCATTGTTGTTAGCTCTTTCTTTCTTTCATGAGAGTCCTGAGATTCCAATATCTATGCACTTATAATTTTGCTCTTTTTTTTTGTGGTGCATGTGTGGTCAATCATGTATATTGTTGGATTCCAGGCTATTTCTGGATATATATGTTCGGGAATCATAAATTAATTTATTCCCTTTCTTTGGAGAGAAAAAAGAGAGTAAAGAGCTCATTCCTGCCAACCAAAAAAATTACAAAATAAGACAAATAAAAAGTAGAAAATGCTTAAGATCAAAAAAAAAATTATAGCTAATCATATATATGCTGCCTATATCCAAACCTTCCAGCTGCATAATTGACAATTAAGATAATTAGTTAGTTCCAGCGAGGTCCACCACTAAAAAGTAAAGCTATTGTAACAAGACTTCTTATCATCAACAAAGCAATTACGAACGAAACGCTAGTTCTTTTTTTGATAGCATATATCTCAATTAACTCTGATTGCGAAAATATAAAAACATCCTAATTAAAGTATAGCATATTGGATATTTTGGGTGCCACAAGCTATCGATCCTAAGTTGATCCTAATTCCTAAGGATATACTACAAGTACAGTGAATTGTTCTAAAATCCAACACAACACAAATGGAGCTGTGGCACTCAAGGCAGGTACTGTTGTCTGCAATTGGTGCCCTAATCTGAGTAATTATAGGGCAGGATTGGTTTGTCAAACTCTCTCACACACCCATGCACCCATCGTGAAGCTAATAGGTGCGCTGACTGGCTTGCCATCATGATGATTAATTAATCTGCATTAACTATATTAATGGAATTGAACGTAGAGAGGCACTAATTACAATTCAATCAAGTCAACAGTTCTATCTTGCTTTTCGATGAAACCAAATAATCATTGTAAAAGACAGCAACGGAAAGATTTATTTGACCAAGCTGGAGAACAAAGACTCATATTTTATGAGATGGGACCTTTTTGTTTTTTACATCTTTGACATAATTTCAATTTTAAAGAAATTACATAACTTAGAACTTCCAATTTAAAACTCCAAAAATTCTATTAAAAAACAATCCCTCCAATTGAATCATTAAACTTCGCATACCAAGCGCAAATTTACCCAAATACATGTTTATAACATAAATTAATTTGAAGATTACACTTCGAATTAAATAAAGTTCCCAAAATTTTCAATCTCAAGAACCTTAAAAATATCAATTTTTCCTAATCCGAAATACCGAGACAATCTCAAGCTTCCAATCTATACTTCAAAACCATTCCCCTCAATCAATTTCAAGATTAGAACTCGAATGAACAAAAAGAATCCAAATTTTCATCTATGGGAATCCTAGAATTTTAATTCCTCAAATTCATCCAAATAAATCCGAATTAAAGCCTCCAAGCCCTCAAACAACAGAGCCGGTCAATCAGTTCTAAGATCCAGACACAGATTCGTCATAAATCGTGCTTGGTTCGCACTTACTCAATTCGGGTTAGTTTTTACCCATTATATCCGAATTCAAGTTCAAACCCCTTTGTCTATTGCTATGATTAGTGAATGATTAGCATCATTAAAATGATTAGTTAATGTGCATATGTAACTGTTGTGGCATAATATGATGAGCTTGATATATATATGATCACGAATCAAACTTATACATGATCACGATCAACCAACATTTACAAGGAAGATCAACATTGACAAGCTAGATACATAGATGGATTGCGATAATATCTTACAAGGCAGTTGCTTGTCGGGAGACAAAATATTCACAGATAAGTTTAATTAGGAAGATGCGTTTGTGATAGGAAGTAATTTGAAACATTTATAGCTGTCCTGTCCTGGCTCAAGTAGTTTTAGATGTAGCGTGGAGTACCACCAAGGAAGCATAGACACCATCTTTGATTTTGATCAAACTCTTGTGGGTTCCTTCCTCTGCAATGGTCCCATTCTTGACAACTGCGATAAGATCAGCATTCTTGATGGTTGACAATCGATGAGCTACAACAACCGTAGTTCTGTTCACTGCGGCTCGTTCTAGTGCAGCCTGAACCACTCTCTCAGACTCGGAATCTAATGCACTTGTAGCCTCATCCAGTAGTAATATCTTTGGATTCTTCACCAAGGCTCGAGCAATTGCTACCCTTTGCTTTTGTCCCCCAGACAACTGTACTCCTCTCTCCCCTACTAAACTATTGTACCCCTGCATTTGCCATATGAAACCCAAAAAGTTATTGTCTTCGTTTAGTTTTATGTGAAACGAACATTTCTAGGTGTGGTATGCACAATCTTTAGTATTCCTTACATGTTGCAGACCACTGATAAACTGATGGGCACTCGCCAACTCTGCTGCAGCGACAATTTCAGTCTCGGTTGCATCTCCTCCCTTACCATATGCAATGTTTTCGCGAATTGTGTCGTTGAACAATACAGGCTCTTGGCTGACAAGGCTCATCTGTTGCCTTAGCCATTTCAATTGGAGTTGTCGGATTTCTATGCCGTCAAGTGTAATGTGACCAGAATCAGGATCATAGAATCTTTGTAACAGGGCAATCACTGTTGACTTCCCACTCCCACTCTCTCCAACCAAAGCCACAGTCTGAAAGAAATTCAATCCAGTACATTCAGGTTTCAAATATACGTGCCAATGTGCTTTAGAATAAGTTGGAAATGAAAATCCTGACACAAACGGTACCTTGCCGGAATGAATAACCAAGCTAAGATCTCGAAAAATTTGAGCATCTGGCCTTGACGGATACGTAAAGCTCACATGTTGCAGCTTAATTTCTCCCTTCACATCTTCTAATTTTGCACCCAATTCATCACTTGGGTCTATCTTTGACTTACCGTCGATGATTGAAAATATAGAAACTGCAGCCTCTTTTGCTTTTGAGGTATCGGAGGTAAGCCAGCCTGAATAAGCAATTCCTAGCGATGCCATAGTCAAAGCAAAGAAAACCTGAAAAAGAAATGAAATGTCCTAAGGCGCTTGAAGGGCATCTCAGAAAGATTAAATATTTTTAAGGAGAAACGTAGAAGATGTGAAAGATATACCTACCTGAAGAACATCAGCGGGTGTTGTATGCCCCCCAGCAACCAACAAAGCCCCAACATAGAAACTGATTGCAAAGAAAGCAAAAATAAAAAACAATGACAATCCGAATCCACACCCACTAATAAATCCTAGCCTCACTCCATACTTGAGGGGGCCTTCACATTTCTTTCTGTACAACTGCATCACCTTGTCTTCGGCACAGAATGAAGCAATAGTTCTTATGCTCCCCACTGCATCAGTGGCCACTTGGCTTGCTTTCTCATACATCATCTGCAAACAAGAAGAAAATGAAGATTGATTTCATTGTTGTCTTTCTCAAGCCAGTAGCCACACCAAATTTAAGCTACAAATCAACAAATATAGGCTTACTATCATAGGGTCTTGTACCTTTGAATCTGCACTAGTGCCATTCATGAACTTTCTTTGGCCAACTACAGAACTGCCAATGAGAGGGATTATTGCAAGAATAACAAGGGCAAGCTGCCAACATGCAGTGATAGCTATGATGGCAGCAGCTACAATTGTTGCACTGGTATGTACCAGTGTAGCTAATTGATCTCCTGCAAGAGAGCGCACTAATGCTGCATCTGTAGAGAGCCTAGCACAGATTGTCCCACTTGAGTGTTCAGGCTCATCAAACCAGCCAATCTCCATGTTAACTACCTTCTCGAAGCACATTGATCTGATCCGTTGGATTAACTTAAAACCAGCCGTTGAGAACATGTATGTTGACGTTGTTGACACAAGAAATGTTGCCAGTGCTAGAGTCACAAACATTAATGCCCAGAACTTGGAGTCCTGTCTTAATTCATGAGGTGGTTCAAAAAATGTTTTGATTGCTTTCGAAAGTAATATACCGAATATTGGCGTTACTGTACCATGAGCAGTAGCCGCGATCGTGCCAACAATGAGAATTGGAATTTCTGGCTTATTGAGATAGGCAAGGCGCCAGATTGGGGACTTTGTAGCTTTTTCCACAGGTGGAATTTCTGCTGAAACTTTAAGGGTGGTATCTGTAACACCAGAACTTATTGGTAAAATGGGTGAGAATGACAAGGGGTTAGGACTGCCATTTGATGGGGCTCCACCTGAAGATTGTGGCAATGACCTCATGTTCCTGGATTGTCTAAGCTTTTTTGTCTTAATTCCTTGTTTACTGTTGGCATTTTCTGCTGGTTCTAAACGTTTGTCCATTTCTTGTAAGCTGACAAGTTGAGAGTATGCTCCATCAGGATCCTCAAGTAGTTCAAAATGTGTGCCTGATCAATTCAAGAATTTGTTAGCATGTTTCACAAATGAATGTACCGTATAAAATGTTTCAGGAATTTAGAAGTAAGAACACCTTTTGCAACAATCTTTCCACAATGGAAGACGGCTATCATATCTGCATTCTTCACCGTGGTCAGACGATGGGCAACGATAACTGTAGTTCTGTTGATCATAATTCTATCTAGTGCATCTTGGACTATCCTCTCAGATTGCGCATCAAGTGCACTTGTAGCCTCATCTAGAAGCAAAATCCGAGGGTCTTTCAGGATTGCTCTAGCTATCGCTATTCTTTGCTTCTGTCCACCCGAAAGCTGAGTTCCATGCTCCCCAACCAAGGTGTCAAATCCCTGTAAAGGAGTCCTTAAAATTACAAAGAAAATTCTTATGAATAGAACACTTGCGAAATAGATGTAGCAACGACAAACCTTAGGTAGTTTATCAATGAATTTGGCAGCATTGGCAAGCTCAGCTACAGTCCTTATTTCTTCCATCGTTGCACCATTCTTCCCATATGCAATGTTGTCCTTAATAGTGGATGCAAATAATACAGGTTCCTGGCTTACCAGACCTATTTTTTCTCTGATCCATTTAAGCTGAAACTCTTTCAGGTTAATGCCGTCTATAAGAACTTCACCGGCTTGTGGATCATAAAATCTATCAATCAGACTGATGACTGTTGATTTTCCACTTCCACTATGGCCGACCAATGCCGTAGTTCTACCACTAGGAATAAATAGAGAGAATCCACTAAATATCTGCTCATTTGGTCTGGCTGGATAACTGAAGTAGACATCTCTCAGTTCTATATCCCCATGAAGATCATCCAATATTCTTCCACTTGTATCATAAGCATCTATCTCAGGTTTCCTATTGATAGTCTCAAACATCTTATATGCTGCTGCTCTACCATTGGAAAAGGCACTCAAGCAGGGAGAAGCTTCTCCTAAAGCACTGTGAAACAACACATGATTAATTCCATGATTTTAACAATTATGTAAGCTTTGGGTACAGATTCCCAAATTTTACCACATTTTGAATGCTACATAAATGGAACTTGGCATTTCAATAACATATACATTTATGTCATGTGTTCAGTGGGGTGGGTGCACTGGAGTTCAGGAATGAAAACTAAGAAACGAGACTCACACTGAACCTATCACAACAGCGACAATGACATTAATCACTTGGCCTCCAGTATATCCTTTTTCCAATATCATCTTTGCGCCAAACCATACAGCCAAGCTGTAACTAAAGTACACAATTAGCCCAACCATGCCCCGACCAAGTCCCGAAACCAGTCCTTCTCGTACTCCTGATTTATAAGCAGCAGCAAGAAAGTTGTTATACATACTTATGGCTCGCCTCTCCCCAGTAAATGATGCAACCTGTGAATCAAGAGAAAAAAATATCCTCTAACCTTTCTTTGACAAAAGAACCAGATGAAAGAAAACTTAGTTGGACGGTTTACTAATTGAAAAAGAAAAAAAGAATGGCTACTATACAGTGCTGATTGAGCCAATCGTCTGTTCTACTAGAGTTGCTGCTGTTGCATAAGCAGCTTGACCTCTAGTTGCCATCTTGCCTGTAAGGTGGGACAAAAGTGCACCAGCTACCACTAGGAGGGGAATAACAGATACCATGACGAGGGCAATCTGCCATGCTCTGGCAAATGCTATCACAAAGCTTGCAAAGAATGTTACTACCTGCTGCAAAAACTTTCCAACCTGCACAATCAAACATGCTTAATTAACACCTGAGTAAAGCTTAACAAGACTAATGAAAGCTGATGCACTAATGAGTTTCCTTTTGCTAATGGTTTATCTGTTTCTGCAAATAGATTACCTTGTCACTGATCGCATCTTGGATGAGAACCGTGTCACCACACAATCTTTCAATAACCTCCCCTGTGTTTGTTTGTTGATCAAAATAGGAAATGTCTTGTCTCAATACAGTTTTCAAATACAAACTCCTTATATTTGCTGCCTGTCTTTCTCCTGTGATCATCCAGCAACCCATCTCTGACAACCAATAAAACAAGTTCTTTTATTTTGCTTAAGTTCGCTCCACAGGAAATGTTTTGAAGCCAGGTAGGATGCACTAACCAAGAGAGGCTGCTATTCCGGACCCCAGTGCCAGGTAGAGAAATCTTAGCGCTACCTAAAAAATATTTCAAGGTATCAAGTAAGGACCACTATATCTGAAAGTGCATTTAGAATTCCTTCCAAAATTTACTAGAGCAATTTGAGCGTAGAGATCTTCAGCTTTGCAGATGACTCTAGTACGCTTGAGCTATAGCTGGAAGAACATGCGACTCTGACCATAACATCCAAATTTTTAGTCCCCACCACAATTGCGAAGGAGGGGTACATCACAAATCATAATTGGCACTAAAGGTGTTCGATCAATGTTTTTCTAAGGAAATTGTAACTGTAACTAAGCCATGTTAATATCAAAAAAAACTAAGCCATGTTAGTTCGTATCTATATCCGTATGAAAGGAAGTAAGAAACAGGAGATGTGAGATAATGGTGGTTGTAAAGGCTGTGCCAAGAGAACAATAAACAACGTATCAAAAGGCCTTGTAGTTCATTGGTAATCTTGCAAAAACCTAAGGTTGAGGTCTCATGTTGGAGTCCATGCTCCACAAATATAAAAAAAAAAAAGAAACAAAAACAATAAACAATGATAAAGAGAGGAGGGCGATTGCGCCAGCCGGTGGTAGGAAGAGACGAAATGGACGAGGAAGATGATGATACTATTATAATATCAATGTATAGAGAAAGAAAGAAATACGGTAAAGTACGTGATTTTAATAGGTAATTTCATAATAAAATGGTTTTAATTAGGAAAAACTCGTAGATGTAAAGTGAAGCATAAATAATATACCTTGGAAACAGAGTCGACCAATTGTTTGTTACTGTGGCTTTGTCCAAAAGCATCGATCACCTGTCCTGTGAGTATAGTCAGGAGGGGCATACCTAGGCCATTACCAAATGCGCCTATTGTTCCCATGACCATCAACATTATATCAGTTGAGCCCGCAAATGAGAACAGCTTAAAGAATGGTACTGTTCCCTTCTTCTCATCTCCTTTGCACTTCACAGGTTTTTCTCTGTTCCCATTGAAACCTGATTTTACCTCCCCTTGTTTGCTAGGTTCAGGCTGCCCGTGGTCTCCTGCCACGCTTGAATTATTCTCCTCTGCCATGACAATTCTTCTCCAAGTATCAGCCACTCACTCTAGCAACACACAGCATTTAGTTGCAGCCCCCTAGAGTTTGGTGGAAATTAAGCATATATATATATATATGCCAGATAATTATATGGAGCTGGGATGCTTTGTTTGCATATTTAAATGTGATAGCGGCCGTTGCAGCCTCCGGATATATATTACAGACATACATTTCAGACAAACAATTGATGCTCTTGGTGAGAGGCTATTTTCCTTGTCATTGTGGATAACTTGGTCGAATGCAATATAAAGTTGACATACAACTATTTTTCTCCTCGATATCACCGTTCATCTTTATTCCTAAGTAGGGACGAGCTAGGGTAGGAATTCTCGTCAAAGGATGAGATATGTATAGGACTCTAACTCGAGACCTTCAGCCCTGGGCTGAGGAAGACCTTAGTAAAGCTTGAGCTATGGCTCATTGGAATATCTGTTCCATGGAGTTAACCATAGAACAGTTAAAATGAAGTGTATAAGGAAAAGAAAACGCAGTTGCTTTAAAATAAGGCATCATTCCTACACCATTTTAGATACCTACTATGAAATCTTTCTTTCAAAATTATTGAGAGCAGCAACAGCAATGTTTCTGAGAGATTACCCCGCAGGTTGGCAAGAAATCTATTGAACTTGAATTGTAAAACATAGTCACATCAGCAACAAGAAGTAAGAACAACAAATTTGTTCATAAATATTTGGCCGATTGTAGTAATGGCAATTTGAAATAGACAAAAACGTTATTAACTCTCTCATTGTCTGCATATGGACAAAGGTGTGAGAAGGGTAAGAGTAATTCATATTTCAAACAACATTGCTTACTGGAAATACATATTAAAATACTAGACAGTATATGATACAATTCTACAGTTCAGATTTTTCCTCTTTGAGAAATAAGAAAAAGGGAAAAGAATGAAACATAGAGTTCCAAGTACCTTAGCTGAAGCTAAAAATTGACATTACAGCTTTATTGACATTTCACAAATTTTGAGCTGAATATATGCTTTGTGGCTCCATTCTTCCACTGTAGTTGATCCCACCAGCTCTCTGCTCCACAGATTTCCTTCAAGCTATTATTGGCACTGTTGGAATCCAATGGGAGTTTCCTCAGATTTGGGCAGCCAGCTACTTTAATCCTTGCAAGGAAAGGGAAGGACAAGGCTTGCTTGTATATTGTTCTCAGCATTGGAAGATCTTCCAGAATTAAATCTTTTAGATAAGAGAATATGTTTTGCCTTTGTCCAGTTCCTGCTGGTCCAGAGTTGTCTCCTATTACCTCAACAATTGAGTGACAATTGCTTATTTTCAGTGTTTGAACTCTTGGAGCATGAATAAGCCATGTCATCTCTTTTATAGGACAATCCCAGAACTCTACATGACTTAGATTCTGGAAGAACTCTTGCCCTGTCAAAGTTGAGTAGTTGGAGATGCCGCCAGGTAAAATTCCTTCAGGTTTTTTCTGCTCTTGAATGATATTCAGCTCCTCCAAAGAATGGCATGCCCTCACTTGAAGTTTTTCCAGATGTTCCATTTTTCTTAAACATGAGTCATTTATATAAAGTGAAGGCAAATCTGAGCAATCCATAATTGTTATCCAGTTGATACATTTTTGCAGCTTGGGAGAGTTAAAAATGTAATGGATGGCCTCGGGTGTACCTAATGTGGCACCTAAGTAATCTAGGTGCAAGCATTCCAATTCCTCCAGCGAGATTAGTCTATCAAGCGGTAGACAAGCAACCAACTCCTCCGGATATAGTATTCTGCTAAAAACTTTCAAGGAATAGAGACACGATATTACCTGCGCAGGAATTTTTTCGAGCTTCGATGTTCCATCCATCATCAAGGTCTTCAGGTCCGTCAATTCCTTTACCTCAACTGGCAATTCTCTTATATTGGTCCACGACACATTAAGGTGGCGCAAGAAAATCATGAATCGTATCTCCACAGGCAATTCAGTCAGGCAGGAATTATGTGACAAGTCCAGAACTACAAGGTAATTATCAAAGCTCATATTTTGAAACCATTTCTTTGGCAACTGATCCAGTTGTGAATTCCTGACCAGCAAAGTTTTGAAGTCACGGGAAAATTGTCTTAAATCCACATTATCAGAGTGAAGGCCAAAGAAAGACATTCTTCTTGCTGTTGCAAATTGGTCCTCTGCAGAATCCCTGACTCCTATAACTCCATCATGCCCTTGTACCAGAATGTTATCATAGCTTGTCCATGACAAGGACATGGCCATGTCACGAACTATATCATGCATCCTGACATAGTTTTCTGATTCTCCACTCTCCAGGAGGCATGCCAGTTTTAGACTTCCAATGATGTATTCTCCATGATTCCTTGCTTCATAGTAGTTGGAAGCCTCTATAAACTTTTCAGCTATCCATAGTTGAATAAGGTCGTATTTGTGAATCTCATAGTCCTCAGGAAAAATGCAACAGTAACGGAAGCACCTTCTCAGAGTTTCATTGTTCAAGCTATGGTAGCTGAACATTAGAATGTCAAAGACCTTGCCCCTCATACCTGGAAACAGTGAAGGATGATTCCTTAACAAGCGTATGGCGTGTCTCCATTCCTCAGGTGACTTCCTGGTAGCCATTGCACGTGCAACGGTGATGACAGCCAGAGGCAGACCTTTGCATTCGTCAACTATGGTTTCGGCAAGATTTCTCATATCTGGATGCAAAGTTAATGTGTCTTTTCCAACAGTCCTCAGGAATAAATCCAGAGCTTCCTCTGAGGACAGGAAGTCCACTTTCAGCCTCTCCTGAGCTCCCATTTGCCCGCATACTTCCTCTGATCTGGTTGTGAACACTACCTTGTTACAGTTCTCCTTATTCGGGAGAGGAATTCCAGCTTTCAGGAGGTCTAATCCCACCCACAGATCATCTAGTAGCAACACAAACCTCTTAGCTCTCAAAATAGTGAATATCTGTTCTGCCTTCTCATCCTCAGACTTAGCTGCCCATCTACTGTCAGTGATTCCCAATTTGTTGCCAATGACATCCTGAACCTTTTCCAGGTTTGCTTCTTTGGACACCAACACCCAAATCACCAAGTCAAAATCATGGGGGAGGGTGAGAAATTGGTTATTGATTTTCTTCAAGAGGGTGGTTTTTGTTGGGGAAACTCGGGTAATTATCCCACTACAACAAACAACTAGTGAATATAATTCACAATTTATACCCGACAAAGGCGGCTTAGCCGGCCAACAAATGAAACAAGGCGGCTTTGCCAGCCAACAAATGAAATAAGGCGGCTTTGCCGGCCAACAAAGAGATAAGGCGGCTTAGCCGACCAATGTTGAATACTAAAC
>JAKUCV010001325.1:3862-92115 GCA_028386065.3 Turnera subulata
TAAAAGTTGAGTTATGATGATAGAGAAATGGGATTGGAACTTAATTTGAGATGATGATATAAATGTCACTTGGAAAGTAGAGGTACGACCCGATGGTTTGAAAATTAATTTTGAGATGCTATGGTCGGTTACTTATTTTGGTTGATATGATGATGCTTGTGGTTGGGGTATACCAATTACCCAGTGGTTCGGATATACCGAATATCCGGTTGGCATGATGATGCCTGAGGTTGGGGTATACCGAATACCCAGTGGTTTGGATATACCAAATATCCGGTTTTGGGGTTGTAGATTCCAGTATGGTAAGAGTAGTGTGATTCTCTTAGACCTAGCATCCGGAATTAATTAATAACCAGGTACGACCCTAGCTTGTCCAGTGACGGGCCCGGAAGATAAAATTGGTATTAAGATAATATTTAAGCATTCTTTTGGTCTTGGATAGTTGCTTATAGTAGTTTTCTTGTGTTGTGATTGGTTGTGTTTACTGTTGAGATTGTTGTGTTTATTTCGAAAGTGTTACAGTTGAATATATCTCTGTTTATCCTTCGTCGGTGAGCGCTTCGGACTCACCCCTCGCCTGCGGGGTTTCATCCCGTAGGTTTGGTTGATCGTAGTTCAGGTACGATGTTCGTTGGCTGCTGCTTACTTCTCCACCTGACCCGGATCCATACACCGCTGCATCTGCATTTTAGTCTTCCGCTGCTTGTCTTTCTATTGTGATATTGTTGTTGCTGCTGATGTGTATTTGATGTTGGTGAGATTGGAGTGTATGATTTGAATAATGGTCCCCGAGATCGGGTGACGAATATTGTATTTGTGGTTTGCGTGTATTGTATTTTATTTTGTATGTACTGTCTGCTGCTGTAGTAAGAACAGTTCTGGCACGTGTTTACCCTGTATGATAAATACGGGTCGGGTCGCTTCACATGCCGTTTGATAAACTGGTTCTATCTCACATGTCCTCTCGAATGAATCATTTTGACAGAGACACCAGTGACGATTCCATGCTAAGTGCCTATTATTTCTCTCACTTCTGTCTACGATATTCTGCTACTTGACCATTTTTTTTTTAGCAAGTTCCAAATCAAGTTGTCTCTTCCCATGGTTTAAGCAATTGAAATTACGGTTCTGCTTCCTATTTTTTTACACTCGCAGTTCATCTATCACTTAAGTAAATCAAATACATTCCTCTAGAGAACTTTTTTTTTCCTCTCCCCTTTTACATTTTACCGACCAAAATAAAGGTCACGAAAATTATGGGCTTGTATAATTTGACAACCAGATAAAACACAACTAAATAAAGGATAACTTCACAAATGTGACACATGCTACTAACAGAAAGTGCACAGGAGAAGGACATACAATGATCCATAACTCATTAAAAAAATATTTCTGTTATATTCTTTCAAGAGGAATTTGCAAACCAAAAGACTGCCACATTTGATATGTTCACTTTCAAGTTCTGTCTATTGTTATCAGACAAGCTAATGGTCTCATTACTTTATGCCAATGAATTCAACATAGCATTCAACAAACAGGCCTTGTATATATAAAACAACCTCTGGATGTTACAGTGGAGCACCAACAAGTGCAGAGGGCCATAGCAACTCCAACACAAATTTTAGGAACATAGGAATTAGTTAGTCATTATTACCTAGGGATCGAGTTGATGAGCTATAGTTAGTCACTACTACCTACGGTGATGGAGTTAACTAGATGTACATAAGGAATTAGTCAGTCATTATGATACGTTGTCGTCTTGAAATATAAACTAAATGAATACATGACATGAGGCTTAACTAGTTATTTACTTTACTGTTTATGATATTTCTATGTATCACAAATTAGTAGACCTAATGTTAATTTACTGAGATGAGTTAATGGTTATTGCTTAGCTATATGTATTGGATGGAAAAGGAAATATGCACGGAATTTGTTATGGGTATTTGTAGAACGTTTAGTTCATGTACTAAGCTCTCCACACCCTTCTTGATACTTCAATGAATTTCCCAGATCTCCTTCATTAATCTACTATTATTGCTATCACATTATCATCTACGGTGATGGAGTTAACCAAATGCACATGAAGAATTAGTCAGTCACGTACGAACAAGGAAACTGCACCATTTCCTGCGTGTTTAGCATCCGCACCGTAGTTTGGGATTGAAATCATTCCATAACTAGCATTAATTGCATAAATGTAGGATAGGATAGCATACTAAAAGGTAGTGGAGAATGGAGAGAATTTCCTCTTTGAATTTTTAATTGGATGATTTTTCAAATTTTAGGTTTAGAATTCTATTTTTAGATTATAGGTTTAATGAGTAATGGATAAAAGTATTTTTCCATATTTGTAAACATTAAAGTTATAAGTTATTTTCTTGTTGGATTTAGACTTATTTTTATCCGTTCACCCTGGTTGGCCAATTTTTTGTCCGTCCGACCAAAATCTGATAAAAACATACCAATGCGGTAAGTTTTTCGAGGCTACACCAACTTATGTAGAACCCACATGTTAGATCGAGCCCACGAATCAAATCCACTTTGCCCGCTTAACCTTGCATATTGGTCCCACATAACGTGTCATGGTGCTAGAAAACTTTGCATGTAAACTCTTTTTACAAGTTCATTTTGCAATTTTTAAAAGTATCCAATAGGCAATAGCTATACGATTTCCAAATCCCTCGAGGCCTATTGTACCAAAAAAAAATATATATAAAAAGTAAATTATAATGTTTTTATTGGTCCACCTCGGTATGGGCTTCGATATTGGATTATACATCTTTGAGAAAGACAAACAATTACGAAGCACAAAAGTCCATGCCCAGCCCATGAGTAGAGTGGCCCAAATCTAGCCCTTTTCTACTCTTAGTGGCCCAGTAACTTGTATCCCGCCCTCTTGCGGGTTGGTTTGGAATTGGGATATAATTAGGTCAATTGGGGTATGGGCCGGGATTGTCAACTTGGTTTCCTGTATTGGTCCTAATAAGTTAATAGTTACAACAGCTTATTATCTTCCTTTTCCTTCCAAAATCCAAAGTTCTAGCGGGAATTCCACTTTCCCTGTTTCCTAAAATTACTGGATTACGATCTTGAGCCCAGTTAATTGGGTTTCCCTCCTCCTAGTCAATTCTGTCGCTAATCTCGCTGCGGTTAAAGACAATAAAACCAGGGTTGCCTTGTGATCATGTTCAAGGTTTGACTTTAGATCCCAGACAGGTCCCGACATAGTTGAGTAAAGTGAAATACTACTTTATTATCCGCAGTTAAAATTGCTAGGAAGGTTAGGTTAAGTTTGAAAATGATTAGTTCCAGCATATAAAGGAGATACTGCCCTGATTGACAATAAGTACCAAGCCACATGAACGTGAATGATTATGCAATATCTTCCCCCTTTTTTTTGCCTCTTCGAGAAGCATTGCCAAATCTCTTTGTGGCTAATATTGTAATGTACAAAAACCGCGCATGGTCTACAAAAACATGATAGCACCTTGTGATTTTTTGACGCCATACAATCTAGTCTCTCGATCCCTCTTCCCTTTACTCTTTTTCTTTTTTGTTTCTGGAAATTAATTATATCATTTTCCAAAAAAAGAACACACATATTATTACTTTATTCTTCTGATGTAAGTGGTAATATTACTCATGTACCGTGATGATTGTACAGTTTCATGTATGGTAGGCTGGTAGCCCCAGTCCTGATCTTTTTCGCTTTCCTAACAATTACATTGCCACCATACTAAAACTAAATTTTATATCAAGCGTAAGACAGTAATAAGCATGATCAAAGATCAGTGTTATTAAACCCGGACCGGGGGTTGAACCGGTCAGGCCTCCGAGTCGCGGTTTTCCCGGGTAAATATTGGTCTTCGGTCGGAAATTAACAAAGGAATGAAAAATCCGGAGACCCAGCCGGGTCACGGTTAACCAGGTTCGACCGTCCGGACCGGTCCGGATTTGATAACACAGTCAAAGATGGAAGCGATTTTGTCATGGCAAGCAAAATAATACGAGAATTTATTAGTAACTATAGCTTTTACATCACGCCCCAAAGTTATTTTACCCTTTAAGATACAGAAATACAACTCTTCCTAGCTAATTTAATACACTAGCAAGTACTTAATGATTGCCAGTTACAATCCAGTGCATTAATTAACAAGATTGAAGGATGTCCCGTTGCAAGCGTGGCTTTCAATTAATGGATTTGAAAAGGCTACTACTACATATCAATAATGAAACACTACCGATACCGAGTAAAAACACCAATCTTCCCCGGATCAATAAAATCGATGACTTAATTAACAAAAAAAAACTCTTCTAATATACCTATTGTTAATAAGTCCCCAAATTAAGCATATATGGGTATGGATTGGACTCTATGTATGGTCTGATGTAGGGCTTACAGTTGGGAGGTTATTTGGCAACTCAAATTAATTATTCTCGACGAGACGGAGTACCTAGCTATAAATTGCTCAATTTGGCTGGAAATTCGACAGTGTGTGGCAATGGTGTATATGTGGAATGCTTTATCTCCTCAACATAAATGATCATGTTTGTTAAGCTTTCACGTACTTTGCTGATCGGTCGACAATTTGGGCCAAACTCCCCTTACTTGTTCATTTGTCTTGTATGAATAACTCTTTTTTTTTTTTTTGCTGTATGTCTAGTAGTATAATCTATCGCTTTTGGATATCATCACACCACATGTTTTGCATCACCATGCGTCCACATTAAAGGCTATTCTACCATGCAAAGATAACTAGGAGAGTACCAGCAGACAATGATGACTGGCATTCAAGTGAATCAGTCTATTTCAAGGTTTTCTTTTCCGGATGTTATTTGGGCAGCTAATTAAGATGCAAGTATGCAATTCTCAAAAGAAAAAAAAATGCAAGTATGCAAAAAATTGTACCTATCACACTTGCACTGTTTGTGATGATAATTAAAGAAGCATAACACTTGCAGTTTCTCCCTCCGTCGGTGGCTCCAAATAGGTGCCAAGACTTTCCTTAATCAAGGAAGAAAAAAATTTGACTGTATCCCATTAAAAGAAGTCACAAAAGGGTAAGTTGGGTCGAGGAAATTTTGACTTTTATTCCCCACCATCGAGAAAGAACTGTAAATGAAATTGACATAATATCTGAATTATAGATTTTGAACCTTGAAGCTTTTGGATTTGATGTGATACGACAATGAGGCTTCCATGTGCAAACGAGAAATTCCATTGGTCGAGGATATAGGAAAGACTATGTGCCACATGGCAGGTTGGCTGGATTCCACGTGTTGAGTGGACGAGAGAAGTTGCCAAGTATCTTTCAATGACCACCCACCATGCACCCAAAATTTCTACCAATTGAACAAATACCAAGCCAACCACCATGGTTGGTCCTTTTATTTTTCACTATGATGCCTACCCTAACTGCATAACAAAGACCCTGCATGTTACTTTTGTCCAAAAACCCTTTTTGGCCCATTAAGATGCTGATTACTACCCTCTCCTCAATAATCAACGGCCACTCTTACCTCCCAAATCCATAATCAACGCCCAAGATTTGTTCTAACCACCAAGTGGATTAAGATCGTATAAAGAGGAAATAAAGATTGAAAGTAATACAAAATCCACGGATGCTACGCCCTCTTTCGCGGTCCATGTGTCGTGTACATGTCGTTGACAAGTGGCGGTTCGAGAGGTCATCATTGTGCCATGTCAGCATCCTTGGTCCTATATTTGTCTGCTTATGTTAATTTTCGGCGACGTCTGCGGTGCAGAAAATTCTATGTGAGCAAAGAAGATGGAAGATGGAAGAAAATAAAGAAAAGATCTTGGGGCCTACAGGCAGCTAGTGAGGTTTGATTTTTAGTGCAAAAGCATGTGAAGCTGTCGAATTTATTAGTTGAATTAAATTTAGTGGTGTGGCAAAAAATAAATGTTGCTGGTAATGAACTTTACTTCATAACAAACGTTCTAACTATATATGTTTTGTAAAATTACTACTACTTTCGAAAAAAACATTAGTAATTGATTACTACTTCTTGGGTCTTGTGGATGGTAGGTGCAATAAGTTCCCCCAATTGCCGTTGGGAATTGGGAGACTTGTGCACTTTTGCTTGTTTCCCATTCATTCATAAATCTCTACACTATCGATTAATCTTGCTAATAATGCAATGTGATGCATGAGGTAAAAGGCAGCAGTTGTGCTTGTTTCCCATTTTTTTGTATGAAAGTCCAGTCTATCAATTAATCTTGCTGATGATGAAATGTGATGCATGAGTTAAAAGGCAGCACTTAGTTTGTTATATCTCCAGTATATCAATTAATATTTGCTAAGAATACAATGAGAATGCAATGTGAGGCATGAGGTAAAAAGGCAGCACACATTCTTCCTGCATGATCATGGGTTATTTACTTTATTTGTTGTATTATTCTTTCGCTTTGTTCTCTATGTAATTGTTTTTTGAACTTAAATATTTTAATTCGCCATGTCAAATACTATCGATAAACGTCACAACATATGATAGCATCCGCAAAGGTCTTTGTACAACTATTACACATTTGGGTGAGCTTTGACGCAGCCTAATTGCTCAAGCCATCTAATCAACGATTCCATTCCATTTGCTAGTTTAGGGATTAACTGTATAGTAGGAATGAGGAAAAGAACCCATCGAGTATTTGATGTTGATATGTTCATAAAAAAAAAGTATTTAATGTTGATAATAATCACATCAACGAATGCAATAAGGACGCAGTCGCTGATCATCAATTCTAACCCTCAAGGCAGATAAAAGGTAGATCCTCAATTAACGCTAATGTAACAAATTGACAACCAGTTAGAGTCAATTTCAATGAAACCCAATTGCTTTTCGATGTGACATATTCACATGATAAATTCTCTATTCAAACTTCTTGAACTAACCTTTTAACCTCAAAAAAAAAAAAAATGGCAACAATACTGTTTCTTATTAATCAAAGAAAAACTATCCAAACTTATTGAAGTCAGCAATCGTAATTGTTCTTGTTAATCAAAGGAAAAAAAGTCAAAAGAACAATATTTCTCTTGGTGGGATTTTTTGAGGGAATAACCTTTCAACAAAAATATGTTTTCTTATGAAATTCAGAAAAATTGTTTTTCCTAAAAATATAATTAAATAACCTCTTCAACTGGACCCACCTGGGACCGAACCCAACGGGTCCAATATATTTTATTTTTTATAATTACGCATAATTAATTATTGTTTTGTTTATCATTTTGCCTTACAAAAAGCATAATTCAAACAATAATATATTTAGTCCCGGCGGGGCTCGAACCCGCGACCTTCGGCTCATAAGACCAACGCTCTAACCAACTGAGCTACGGGACCAGTATATTTTTTATTCATAATTTTTCATAATTAACTATTGTTTTGTTTATCATTTTGCCTTACAAAAAGCATAATTCAAACAATAATTAATCGTATTTTTGGTCCCGGCGGGGCTCGAACCCGCGACCTTCGGCTCATAAGACCAACGCTCTAACCAACTGAGCTACGGGACCACGATATTTTAATGTTTAAACTTCCACCATATATAATAAAAATAATAAAATCGTACACTCGCCACAACAACCCAAACAACGAACGTAAAACAACCATTATTCAAACTGTAATATGATACACACCTAGGAACTTACAGCGGGTCCAAATCATGACAAGAATTCTGTTTGGAAAAACAAAATCATGAAAAGGACCATGTGAAAATTTCCTTCGGTTTGGTTTTTATGGTTTCTTTTTGACTACATGCTCACCTATTTCTAGGCCCTTGCTTAACGGCCAAACTACCCGCCAGGGGAATCCCGTAAATCCAGAAATCACGAAGCACACCTTGGCATATGGGACCCCACAAGCCCCAGCTTAATCACGCCCATTTACCCCGGCCCTGATGTCTTTATATACTCCCCCTTTCCACTCCCATTTCTCCCATCACACCCCTAGCTACCTCACTCACTTCCATTGCCCCCAAAATCCCACAAAGAGGACACAAACAATGGCGAGCCCTTCCCTGTCTCTCCTCTTCCTTTTGTCTCTGGCAATCCCTGCCCTCATTTCCTCTTCCCCTGTTCAGGACCCAGAACTTGTAGTACAAGAAGTACATAAGTAAGTGGCTCCACCAGCATTTATTACATTACTTGCTAGTGAACTTATACTGCATTGGTAGTTGGAACATGTTCTGTCTTGTTACGGAATGTTAGTGTACATTAAAATGTGATACTAACTTTTTTTTTTTTTGCTTGTGTACAGGGCCATCAATGCTTCAAGGAGAAAATTAGGCTATTTCTCCTGTGGAACTGGCAACCCTATAGATGATTGCTGGAGATGCGACCCCAACTGGGAGAAGAATCGCCAGAGGCTGGCGGATTGTGCAATTGGGTTTGGCAAGAATGCCATTGGTGGTCGAGATGGGAAGATTTATGTGGTCACTGACCCAAGTAACGATGACCCAGTGAACCCTAAGCCAGGGACTCTAAGGCACGCAGTCATCCAAGAAGAGCCATTGTGGATCATCTTCGCTCGTGACATGACAATCCAATTGAAGGAAGAACTGATCATGAACTCGTTCAAGACACTCGACGGCAGAGGTGCTAGTGTCCACATTGCCGGTGGTCCATGCATTACTATACAATATGTGACCAACATTATTATACATGGACTACACATCCATGACTGCAAGCAGGGAGGGAACGCTAACGTGAGGGACTCCCCACGGCACTTCGGGTGGAGGACTATATCGGACGGCGATGGGGTGTCCATCTTCGGGGGAAGCCATATCTGGGTGGACCATTGCTCCTTGGCAAACTGCAACGACGGCCTGATTGATGCAATTCACGGGTCCACAGCCATCACAATTTCAAACAATTACATGACCCACCACGACAAAGTCATGTTGCTTGGCCACAGCGATTCCTACACTCAGGACAAGAACATGCAAGTCACTATAGCCTTTAATCACTTTGGAGAAGGCCTTGTTCAAAGAATGCCAAGGTAAAAAGAAATTCAAACTTGAAAAAGCACATAAATCGTTTGTAGAGTATCTAGATGTTCGTTCTTAGGGTTCTGTTATGATTAAGATTTATGGGGGAATTAATTATTACATCACACTCACAGATGTAGACATGGGTACTTCCATGTGGTCAACAATGACTACACTCATTGGGAAATGTATGCTATTGGAGGAAGTGCTAACCCAACCATCAACAGCCAAGGCAACAGATTTGTTGCACCTGACAACAGATTCAGTAAAGAGGTACGGGAATCTATGCAACTGAAATAACCAACTGATCTAAGACTCGATGTCCCAGAAAAGTTTGCTTCTTGTGGGTCTTTTTTTTTCACCCTTTTGCCATCCTATCACATTTTAACAAAAGTGACATTGTTCAAGCAGGTTACCAAACATGAGGATGCTCCACAGAGTGAATGGAAGAATTGGAATTGGAGATCTGAAGGGGACCTGCTAGTGAATGGTGCATTCTTCACTGCATCAGGTGCAGGAGCTTCATCAAGCTATGCAAAAGCTTCAAGCTTGGGAGCTAGGCCATCTTCTCTTGTCGGTCCAATGACAATGGCATCCGGTGCACTTAATTGCAGGAAAGGGTCTCGTTGCTAAATGTCAAAGATGGAAAACAACATTCATTTGGTCCAACTTGCAAGTGATTGATTGTTACCAATATTAATTAGTTACAAAAGTGGGTAGAGCAAGGGAATTAAGTTAAAAATTAGGAGGGCGAAGAAAAGTATAGCCAACAGGGTTTTTAGTTTTTCCCTGTGGCTTAATCTGCTCTCCAAATGTTTTTAATTCATTTTCAGCCATTGTCTTCTGCATTTTGCCTTTCTCTTTTGGAAGGGCTTCCATTGTACTCAACTTAAAGATTACAACCTCGGCTTCTTGCTCTTAGAACCATTCAAGAATCTGTCTGAGAATCTTGATGGTCTTTGAGAAAGCAAGTATGAAGTGTTGATATATATATAGAATTTGTGTCATCCATCCATCCTATTATCTCTCTCTATTGGCAAAAAGTTAATTACATGGACACGCCATAGGACAAAGTGATACAGAAACAATAATTGAAAATAGCCAACAAGTTTCTGTTGCGCAAGAAATTGATATTGTTGGCAATTTTTGGTCCAAACAGTTTCAACAGTTAGCAAAGTTGAGTTACTGGAAGTGACTAAGAAAGTTCAACCACTCACCTGCCAAATTTAATATGAATTGCGCCATGAAAATTGATGCTAACTAGTACTATCACTCCAGTCAAGGGAAGACCATGAATTACTGCCATTGTCCAATTCAAGGAATCAAATACTGTCAGAAATTGAAATCTCTTGCATTGTCTTTTTACAAACATTTCGCGCCAAACTTTCCCAAATACGCAGGAAAAACTTTCATTGGCAGTCAATTTTTGACTCTGAAATGCCTTTAACGAAATGCTTCTTACATGCATTCACACAGAACATAAGATAATGATATCGAGTTCGAGGCTACCACTCCATGCTAGTAACAAATAAAAAGCAAAAGCCCCCATGAATCTTTAGGCATGGACCCCACTGGAGATTTTAGAATCAATTAAGAGATCGAAAAATGGAGGAAAAGCACATGCATGCCATGGAATGGAACTTCTTTTAATGGATTCGTCTTATCTTGATAACTACTATTATTAAAGATTTTTTTCACCCCTTAAAAAAGTTGCTGTCCACCATGTTCAACAGATAATAGAACAAAACAAAAACAAAGATTACCCTGGGCAAGCAGTGCACATGCCTCTGCAGTCGTGCATATCGAAGCAGACTCCTCCAGCTATTGAGTTCTCCATGTTTGCTCGAATCCCCTAGTCCACCACACTTGTTACGTGTCGGGGTGCGATTTGGTTGGCTCCAGAAGATAAGGTGGCCAAAGTTTTTGAGACCGTAATTAAATCCTTCTACCCGAATCATAGAATGTACTTTGATTGGATGACGAGAGATGGCAGGAGCCTATCTTAATCTTAGTATCTTTCAAGAGAACTTGATCCATGTGGAGATGGATACTTTACTTTCCTGCAGACAAGCACATGTCCATTCCCAGCAAGAATTCGAACCATGCATGAGTTGGAAAAGCATCAAAGGTTGAAGAAAATGTCATTTGATGGGTTATTGAATACTGAGTGATTGCGTTATGGGAAAGCGAAGATTTTGCTCAAGTATCAATAGAAGATCGGTTTCTTAAATTAGTGATAGTCTTAGAAATACAAGGTTTTTGGATCGAATATGAATGCCGTTATATGAAGAAGCATAATAAATTCGAGTCTGAATTTTTTTTGTTAGGACTCAGGACAGACTCACTAACTATAACTACACTATACAAGATCCAAATTAGTTATGGCAGACCTGTGGATGCGGCAAAAGAACTACAATGATAAATGTATAAAAATAATTAGTATCAATATGAATGACCAACATCTTTGATCGCTAGTAATTAATTATCTCAACTGTGAGTTAATCTCATAGGCCCACAAATTGGCCCCTTATAAACTCGGTTTAAGACTCTTTACTGTCCCAGCAGAGGAACTGTGGCCCATTCAAGAGATTGATTCTGTTCAAGTGGCCGTGCGTTATTCTGATCCTGAAGTGACAAAGGAAGTTTTATCCGTTACATCAGCCTTTGGATTATTGGATACATACAATACAACTACATACCATCCATTATTACACACACGACTACACCCAACATCTAGGGAGTCCACACATGTATAGCTGCTTCTTTCCTTCAAAAGTCCAAACCACCACTTCTTGCACATGCTCTTGCAAAGCAAAAGCAGCAGTTCACTATTTCACGCATCAAAGAAGAGCCACTTCCACACAAATTAGACGCCAAGTACGCCCCCTCCCTACAATATGGCCCATGAAGGCCGTTATGTGTAGCAACTGACATAAAGAGACTGGTTTGTGTTGTGGGTTCAGTAAGAAGACAAACATAGCATGTGATTAATGGGGATAAACTGCCTGTAGGTATGTGTTTATGTATCGACAAGACCATCTGGGAATATTTTGTTTAGATTATGTACGTAAATGGTGTGTATGGTGGCTTGAATTTATGATTATGCAAAGAAATGGGTCGAGTTAGGTCCTTTTATAAATAGTAGTTTAACTAGTCCTCTCAAAGCTTTACTAGTTAAGTCTCTTTGGATATGGGGTCTCACCATGTGGCAGGCAATTACTGGAAAATTGACCTTAACTGAAAATGACCATGACCCTGAAGGAGATGAGGATATATATAGAAAAAGTGGAGCTAACTTCAGTTCTTCACCCATGTGCGAAACATGCCAAGGAATTGGACCTGAATGCGACTCTAGCAAACTCCAATTGGCCGTGGTGTTAGGCAATCGAGCTGGTTTGATTGGGAGTTGTTGTAGTACTAGTAGTAGTACTTTGAACTCAAATTTTGGTTTCCAGAACCAACTGTTGGGCTTCGTTATCAAAATTTTTGCCCTGGTTACAAGTTGATTGTCATATTAAATGATGATCAAATGGGTTACAGAGTCCGGGTCTTTAGGAGAGGTTTTTTCAAATGCCTGCCCAATTATGAATGCTTCAATTCAAGTACTCATATTCTTCGTTCTTCCCAAACATTAATAGAGGTCAAGATGACATGAAACAACAGGAAAACCTTTTGCCCGTGGCGACTGGCAAACTCAAAAAGTGTATTAATGCATGGCTCTTTTATAGACACTTTTCCTTGACCAGATCCTAGAGAAGACAGCTAGTCCTTACCCTCGTCAAATGTTAGTGAAATTACATAAAAGAAAGTGTATTTATGGTGCATATTGGCTAGTTTATGTATCATGTATATATAATTTCATACCAGTACCACCACAGAGAACAGAGCCGGACACCAAAGCTAAACGAAGCTTCTACATTAGCAACAAAAATGCTAACCCTTAATATATCACAAATCTTTTCAAGGTCATGCGCTAGAATACTTTATTAAACTTTAAAAACCAGTAAGTTATATCAACACAACATGTACTTTCTGGGCTTCCATATAAATCATAGTTCGGAAAAGCAAATACTTCGAATCAACATTAATTATGCACACATTGTTACTACTAATTAAGTTAGGTTTATCGTGCACAATAAGACAACCATAGTCCATAATCAAAATTAACCTTTCTGTATAATGCGATAGTACATAATTGTTAAACCTAGAAGAGTTAAACGAAATTAATAGAAAAATCTAATTAGTCAGTAAGCAAGACAGCGAATGGGAGGGTTAAGGAGAGGAAGAAGACATCGGGATCTCGAGTCATTCATTTAACTTTGACCAGGATTGGCCCCTGGACCTGTAAGGATCTATTAATGGACTTATCTCTCAATGGTGAGAAAAACCCCACGAAACTAATAGGTGGGCTGATAATCTGTAATACTGAAGAAACTCCCCACCACTCCAGCTGGTACTTGAAAGAGGCCCAAGAACCGGACCATTAAAGCCCATAGAGTAACAATGAACAAATCTGTTGAGAATCCATCTTAATCCTTCTTAGTCTTTGATTTGTCTCGGCTTTGGCCCAGTTATATCATCAAACCCATTACGCAGTTAACGTTTCAGTGGGTTTAGAAGCTCGTTCGTCCTTGGATCCTACCTAATTTTGTTTGAGCCGAATCCATCCATGGAAGAATAAAAGGTTTCTCCTAAAATAAAAAATGATATACAAGAGAAACGCTGAAAAAGACACAGCTCCGGCTGTTGTTCGCATATGCATGCAAAACTTTGTTGAGTTTGCAAACAATGATATACAAACAAGACAAGTATAGTCTTATCCCCGCAACTCCAAGGCTGACCAAAGAAAAAATTAGCTATATCCGGCTATATCTGACTGCTGTTCGCAGCTGTAAACATTTAGTATATCCCAATACAAGAACATCCTTATCTGCGGCAAACAACAAACTTCCGCACGAACAAATAACCAATCATTTTTTATCATTGTGGGTTGGTCCAGACCGTAAGCAAGTTATCTAGGCCAAGTTTCGAATTCTAATTTTTGTATATACAAAAAAAAAAAAATTCTTACCCATTACAATTAGATGCACCAGCTAAATGGAATTCGTAATTCCAAATTAGTCAGGATAAAGCTCCGCACGCCTGAAAAAAAAAAACTAATCATTTTTTAATCATTTTTAATATACTTTTTTTTTCTTAGCGAACTTAAAAAGGGACACTTACTAATGGGTAATTCTCGCAAAAGAATAAAAAAAAAAATCCAAGTGGTAACGACACTAACTAGTCTACTCCTCTCCTTCATCGTGACTTCCTCAAAGAAGCACGTGCAGTCATTCGGGTCAAACTAGATACATTTTTTTTCTTTTTGACCTCAATGTGTTGAAAAGTAAAGGCAAAAGCAAATAGAAAAACTTACATAAATGTTCCTTTTCCAATTTTGAAGTGCAAGCAAAATGATGATACCCCCAAAATAGTTGCGGTTATGGTTACTTCCATGAAAAAGACTATTCCCTGCCCGGCTCTATTCCTCCTAGTGGGAAAGATCCTAAAGAAAAACGTCCCTTTGGAAATAAAAGTATTCGAAAGTTCTTGTGTGGGTTCCCAAAATCAAACCAATAGAATCACGTTACGAATTTGTTTAATCGACGACAATCAAAGAGAGGCCAGGAATAAATCACATGTTCAAAAAATCTAGAAGGAAAAAATAAAAAAAATGCATCGCTGGAGGCTTTATCCGACACCGCGGCGCACCACCGTGGGGCTTCATTAGATTAAACCAAAGTCGGTCCGCCACGGATCCTAATTAAACCACAACCAATCATCTATTTCTTTCTTTTTGGACAGAAGAGGCCACGCAGGCATGTACATGAGTACATCCCCAAATAATCCTGCAGGAGTTTTGACCATTGAGGTCAATAGGTGACATGTGTCCAATAATTTTGCTGTATCACGTTTTATAAGTGTGTCCCAGCCTGGACTGTATTGTTACCCTTACCCCCACATAAAAACAGTCGAGCAATTGGGTTCGTGCCACGTGTGACATGCATGGTTACATGCTATCTTGCTAAGGCAACAAGTGTGGCTAAAAAATGGTACACTCCTAATAGATGAAGGTTTAGCTGAGCAAAGGATGAGGGTGCAACAACTGGGACTATTAATGTTTGTTGTCCATATAAACAATGAGCAAATTGGGTTTGTGCCACGTGTACCGGGATGGTTACATGTCGCCTCATTAGAGTACAAGTGGGATAAATAATAGATTTTTACTCCTAGTGGAAAGAAAATATTTGCTGGGGGAAACTGTGAAGGATGAGAACAAGTTTCCAGGTCAGATTTGGGTAGGTCTCTTCTGATCTCCAAAGGCCGTTTTTTCCTATCTCCGGCCCTTAAATCTGTTTAACAAGGCCGGTTTATCCAATCCACATCAGCACCTAATGAATATTTATGGTGTTCTTTTTGCACTTTTGATAGCCAAGTAATTGTCAATGGATAAACATCCCCGCCTAATCTGGGACTCCACTTTTCCACGAAAACAAACAAGGGCAAACAAAAAATCTGAGATATTCATTAGAATGCAAAAGTGATAAAGACAGAAGAGAAGAGGGTAATTATTGCAATTAACTGTCTGTGTTTCCCTTCCACGCGCCCATGGAGATTGTTTCTGATCCTTGTCACATTTCAACTGGACTAACCCCGGGGTGTAGGGAGACTAGGCGAAATGTGAAGTCTCATCAAATTTTTGACAAAAATTTTTGACTCGGGTCAAGTCAGGATCTACTTGTTTTCGTTTCTCCTGAATTAAATGAGCTAAAAAATTGATGAATTCTAGAAGAATGTTTGTATCTCCAATTTGAAGTTTAATTACTTCATATATCTGGGTAGATATTGATTTCCAGGAGTAATAATTTACATCCTATTTTTTATACAGTTGCTTTTCTAGTAAGAATAGCAATGACATAAGCATAATAATATAACATAATAAAATTAAACTTGGTTAGACATGTAAACCAAAAAAAAATCAAACTTGGTTAGACATAGACTAATGATCTACTACCGCTTTTCCATTCAGCAAACGCCCTTTCTTGCGGGAATTGTGCAAGTAGAGGTTTATTAGATACTTGAGCAAATGTTACTTACCAACCCTTAAAATTGTGATAATTGTCAAAGAAGAAAAGAGGATGAGGCTAATCTTCTACTTTTTTTAATTGTTCCGACAACAGAAGACTTTTTTTCCACCCAATAAAATGATTAGAACGGTTTCGGATATCTTCGTCTTCGGGTCCAATAAGATCTGATATGCATAGGTAGACTTAGAATATTTTTTTTTTTGTCGAGATAAACAATTGACCAAGTGTAGATAACATATTCAATGATGTAATCGTGTCCTAAATAAAAAAATTGTCAAAATTTTCCTGCTTAATTACTCAATCAACAAGTCCAACATGGAAAACATTTGTAGTAGGCCTTGCTTGCAAGCTTTTCTTAACGTGCGGCCCAATTCTCTCCCATATAAGTTCTTTTTTTTTTTTTTTTTGATGAGGTTCTTACTTCTACTAGTTACTCCCTACCCAATTTACAGTATTTTTTAAACTGGATGATAAAAACGGGAGCCATCAACATTTACCCATAAGATTTGTTCAAAAAAAAAAAACATTTACCCATAAGAGGCCATTAACCAACGCACCACTACAGCGCGTGTCTCCACGTCATCCCCCCCCCCCCCCCCCAACATCCTACGCGATTCCCTTTTTTTTTTTTCTCATATCTCACGTTTGACATCACATACCCCCCAGTCTTCCATTAGCTGTCTTATTACTTCTCTAGTCTCTATAAAAGGGAGACACAACAACCCAATGCTCTCATAAAAAACATAAACCCCCATAAAACATTAAACACCATCATAACAAATTGTTATTACAACTAAAGAAGACACACACGACAAAATGAAGCTCAATATGGGAGAAGAAACTCATAACACAGCATCATCACCGGCGACAACCATCTCCTCCTCCGCCGGCGACTTGATGAACACCACCCATCATCCTCCAAATCTGCCTCCGCCCGATGTTGTCATCCTCACCTCCGGCGGCATCCGCATCCCGGCGCACAGTAGCATTCTGGTACTATTCCAATCTCACAACTTTGTTGTTCTTCTTCATTTTCAAGATTCTTCTTCACAACTTGTGCCTTCCGATTTGAAAAGATACAAATCAAAACTTAAAACTTTTGCGTTAATCCGGCTATTGGCTAGATACTCTTCTACTGTAAAAAAACTTTAACTTTATTGCATTTAAGCTATATAAGTTTACTGTTTGTTGTACATTTTCTCAATTCCTTTACGTGGTTTCATAGGGATCGGCATCGGTAGTACTGGAGAATATCATTGATAGTCCACGGAAGCACCGGAGCTCTGAGAAGGTTATCCCTATCCTCGGCGTCCTGGACGACGCCGTTTTCTCCTTCGTGCGGTTCCTCTACACATCACGGTTAGTTTGATTTGCTCCGCTGTAAATTTTCTTTTTAACACCCGATACGCTTTGGCGGATATGGTTAAATCTTAGCTGTCGTCCATTTAAAAACCTTATCGTTTGTTGATAAATTTATTGTTACCGTTCATTTAAATAAAAATCCCGCTCGTCAAAACCGAATTTCTAGTCTAATTTGACGACCGACGGTTGATTCTTTTACTTGTCGTCCGCTGATTAGTGATTATATTTGAGGACCTCAATTTTTGAAACCCACGTGGCACGTTTGACGCAACATGTGTTAGGGTCGGCTAAGTAATTCTGGAGATAATAATAATATTTAGAAATAATAATCCCTCCACTATTGGAGGAGGGAATTTGATTGGTTGCCATATTCTTTTGAAATGACGAAGATGTCCCTCGTGTGGTGGTGGGCGATGGGTGCAGGTGCACGGATGAGGAGCTGGAGAAGTATGGGATCCATCTACTGGCGTTGTCACACGTGTACCTTGTGCCGCAGCTGAAGCAGAGATGTGGAAAGGCAGTGGCTCAACGGCTGACGATTGATAATGTGGTGGATGTGCTTCAACTTGCACGCCTCTGCGATGCACCGGATATCTACCTCAAGTGCATGAGATTGGTCTCCAAAAACTTCAAGGCAGTGGAAAATACCGAGGCGTGGCAGTTTATGCAAGAAAATGACCCGTGGCTTGAACTAGAAATCCTCCAATTCATCGATGAAGCTGAATCAGTAAGTATAAAATAATTAATTCAATGTTAAATATATAAGAAAACCCATTTTAAGTGTTGTTGCCAATTGAGTTAGCCTAGGTGATTTAATCTTTTTTTGTACAAAAGATTTTGTTTTGTAATTGTTTGTACATATACTCATGGGGGAATCATATAATATACCATGTACAGAGGAAAAAGAGGACGAGGAGACACAGAGAGGAGCAGAGGTTGTATATGGAGCTAAGTGAGGCAATGGATTGCTTAGAGCACATATGCACCGAAGGGTGCACCACAATTGGACCATATGACATGAAGCCTTCCAAGAACAAGGCACCCTGTAGCAAGTTCTCCGTTTGTCAAGGTGTGCAACTTTTGATCAAACACTTTGCCATGTGTAAGAAACGGGTCAATGGAGGGTGCTCTCGGTGTAAGAGGATGTGGCAGCTCCTGAGACTTCACGCTTCAATCTGTGACCAACTAGACTCTTGCAGAGTTCCACTTTGCAGGTAACTATAATTTCCTGTCTTTCACGCTTGGCTGCTTTTTCTGTTTTGTCTGAGAAAGTTTTTGTGATTGACTTACTGGTTCATGGTTAATTACACGCTCTCAACTTTTTTATGTGTTAGTAGTAATTGTTTGTCTAGTTGTTGGATCATTGTCATTTGGAGCTTTCATGGTGAATGATGACAAATTAAAACATGGTCCCTAGTTTAGCTTTTGGCCGTTACTGCTAGTGTGGTCTTGAAATTAATGTTTTGGTATCGTTCCTCCTTTGGCGTTTGGACTTAAAAGTGATATTTTTCTTTAGTTATTTTCAGTTTAATAACCCCACTAGAATTGATCAAAGAAGAAAAGAATAACAATAACCCCACTTAAGGGGGGCTAAAGGGATTCTCAAAGATACCCAGTTATTTTTAATTACAGAAATGGTCCAGGTTGCTTTGCTTGGGATAAAGGCCTATGACCAGCCAATACCTTTTCCCCTAGGCCACTAGAAGATCACTGGAATCGTTTTCTCTCTTACTGGGGCCTGGCAAAATATTTACCTTTGCCATAAAATATGTTCCATGTGATACGCAGATATGAATTAAGTAGGTGTGGCATCCATATAAACTTGACCAGCCGAATTCCACTCTTGAGTAGGTGTGTAGGGTCCGCTTGTGGTTTCTGTGATTCTTCAGTTCTAGTTTGTCTAAAAGGCCCAAGCTTTGATATTGGTGGTTGGCTAGTCACGATATGTTAAATCTTTATGGGAGCCTTCTAGAGTTTCCAGTTTTCACCCAATGGCATGATCATCTCCCTGATATTTTTAAAAACAGGAATTAACAGCTTATTTATCAACTGTTGATAGAGAGAGGAAAGACATTGCACTTAGGCAGTAAGGTCAAGCAAGGATGTCTAGTCTAATTGTGACAGGAAAAGGTCTTATTCACCTAATCAATTCATTTGCTCCAACTGGCCCTAATGGCCTTATATAGTACCTGGGGATGGGTCATCTGGACCTTTTATCAACCCAGGAGTGGCTGGGAGCACCTTTCAGTGGACCAGTTGTACTTGCTTTTAGGATTCCTAACAGGGCCGGTTTAAAAAATATCTTCTACTATTAACAATGAGCTTATTGTCGCTAGTAGTAGGATTGGCCAGTGGTTGATGGGTTCTTGTCCCTTTATTCATGATTGCACATGTTTCTGACATCCATTAATTGATGTGTCGCATTCTTCCTTATTTCCTATAATTGCATGATTATATTCTCAACTTTTCTTTCTTCGTAGTATTAAGCCGAGCTGGTTTGTTATGTAACAGGCAATTCAAGTTGAGGATGCAACAAGAGAAAAAGGCGGATGATACACTGTGGAAGTTGCTGGTGAGAAAAGTGGTGTCTGCTAGAGCCATGTCTACTCTCTCTCTCCCCAAGAGGAAAAGAGAGGGGGAAGAACTAAAGGACACATTGCATGATCATGGGATTATGAATTTTAGACTATAATTCAACAACAATAGTAGTAGAAGAGTAATTGTAATGGCAGCTCCCTTTTGTCAATACGAAAAAAGTAGGTGTTAGGTTAATTGTAAAAAGAATGTGGCCTTTTGTGGTTTGCATGGTCCTCTGCGTTCTTTTCTTCTTTTTTTTTTGAGAGAGAGATAGGTCCTGTAAAGGGGTTCAACGTGGAAGTGTTTTAGCGTGGAAAGAGGCTGTAGGTTATGAACTGTTTCAGAGTGATGTTGCTTATTTCATATTCTTGATAATAAAGAAATTAATTCAATTTCCTGTATTTTTCTCCTTGATGGGTTTCTTAAGCCGTCACTGATTGAGAAGTTGTGAAATGAAGTATCCCATTTCAGACAAAGACTTGAAAGTGTTTTCTTCATTTTTTGGGTAGAATAGTGCTTGTAAGGCCAAGTTACATCAGTAGCTCACAAGTTTGTCTAGTTGGTGTGTGTCCCATCTATGAATTCTGACTTTCAAGTTTCTGTTTATAAAAGACACCATAAGGCATGCCAGGTTGTTGAACTAGAATGGAAAAATTAAATTGTAGAGCTTTTGGGCTTATGGAGCTAATTCCTCAATCTGAGGGGATTAGATTACCCGTTAAACTCTGCAGAAACAATGGCTGAAATAAAGGGCATATTGTGTGTAAGTTGACTCTCAATTCCACATATAAATGGAGGCTTCACATATTTTCTAAAAGCACAAGCATACAAAACCATTTGGATTGCTCAATGAATCAGCTTCAAGATCCAATTAAGACCAGCCTAAAGTGATTTTTAACTTCCTAGCTGTTTCTCAACGGTAGGTGTCTCATGTAGAGGGCTTATATTCAGTGAGCCAATTACAGTGTTTTTAACCAAGCTCCTGAGAGGACTTGCAAACGACGAATTAGAACCATCATCAGATGATCATTGATCTATTACCGGCAAGATCCTGGAAAATGCAAGTTTCCCTGATCAGAGACCAGTGCACTGTGCATATATTATGCCATTGATTGTTGTACCCCTTCCCTATCACCCCACCTAGGGATGAGAGCGGGGCGGGGATTGTGCGGGTGGAGGAATCCCCGCGACCTAAAACTATCCCCATCCCCATCCCCATTCCCCGCGGCGGGGAGAATTTTGTCCCCATCCCCGCTCCCTCGCACTCCCCGCGGATCCCCATGGTCCCCGTGACCTTTAATTTCAAGCCATTACAAAATACATAGTGTTAATACAAATTATATATTACTATCTAACATTACATATTGCCACAAAAATTTAAAATCTAACCAACATGATATTGGAAAATACAATAAAAGTAAGTGAATTTAACTGAACTTGTGGTCGATATTATATTATTTTTTATTTTTTTTGTTTTGTATTTGAAAAAAAGGACTAAAAATCCTATATGGAATATTAACTAGAGGGGTAAAATAGTCATTTCATATATTTGCGGATCCCCGCGGGGCGGGTGCTATGATCCCATCCCCATCCCCAAATTAGTCTCGGGTTGAAAATCTTCCCCATCCCCGTCCCCGTCCCCACGGGTCAATAATCACCCCCATCCCCATCCCCGCAGATCCCCAGGACGGCCATCCCTAACCCCACCACTCTTTTCACTGTTCTGCTTTGCTCCTTTTCAGAGACAAGGCCAGGTACTAATTCAAAGTATATGGCTTCACTAGAAAAGACTGGCATTCATCTCAATTGGATGAGTCTTTTTTTCTATTCATCTTATAAACACGAGTGAATGGACTCTCTTGCACCAGATTGATCTGGAGGTACCCAAAAATATAATGTTATAATGTTGATGATTTCATTATCCCCTCATAAAGAGGAGACAAATAATGAAACAAAAGCCAATATGGTTTTCTGTTGAGAACCGGGAGTCGCCCAAAAACCGGGGAGACAATACGCGAGGCCCAAGTGAGTTCCATACGCGTGACCAGGACACCACTCAGTAACCCAAAACCTCAAGGTATTGGGTACATGAGTCCACTTCACTTATATGTTACTCACTTAGCCTCTTTCTATCCGATGTGGGATTCACTACTCACACTTACATTCCAACAATTTCAAACAGTGTACCAACAAGGTGTTGGCGCAGTGGTCCAGCATGCTGCGACCCCTTAACTCACACGTCCCGGGTTCGATCCGGAGAAACGTGGAGGTATGGAAAATGCACCTGTTGGGAGTGGTTAAATATGTTGGACCCCGCTCGTGGTCTTAGGCTAAATGCCCGGGAAGCGAGATTGGGTGTCGGGCCACGGATGAGATTAGTCTGGCTTGTCGAGCTGGGACACTCATTAGGATCAAAAAAAAAAAAAAAAAAAAAACAATTTCAAACAGTGTAACATGTAATACGGCGAGAAGGCCCCAGAAGGGAGCATCATCAATGCTTTTATCATGGCGTCCTTGAATTCGGACATCATTGTCGTCCAACTGCAATGGACCCTTTTGCAGATTTGAGTGCCCGCTTTTCCTCGCATGATGGGCCGAGAAATACGAGGAAAGGGGGCCCTTTTAGCATTAGAGCGAACTTTTCCGTACCAGAGGGGGCATTTTTTAACCCCTTTTCCTTTGGGCTTCTAATTGCACTACAGTGGCCTGTTCAGTATATTTGATAGGATAAAGGCACTCCTTTTTCTTTTTTTTTTTGTTTTTTAAAATAGATAGAGGCTTTCTTTTTGGTAAATAAAAGAAAAGGACAGACTTTCTTATTAGATAAGCGAGACAAACTTTCTTATTAGACAAGAGAGACATGTAGTCCGCATTTTGAAAAGAAGCAGCATGAAAGATATTATTTACTAACTCAAAGCAGCAATTTTATTTTCTAAGCCGGTCTTCCTTGGCCATACAATTTACCAGGGGTCTGGAATAAAAATATAGGGAGAAGCGGAGAAGGCATATTAATTTAAGGAGCAAAAATTAAGCAAAATAAAACAAAAATTGTGAAAAATAGGTTTCCAACGTTTGATTTAATACATAACCTCTTCCACCAAACTACTTCTCAACTCATACCATACAAATACCAAACGTAAACAAATCTTTGGAGGCCATGGCCGCACAATGAACACGCAGGCCTGGGAGACCCAGAGTTTCTATATCTCTCGATTGTAATCCGATGTTTTAGTCAATAAATCCGTGTAATTGAATAGTTAAAGATAGATAGTGGTTGTTACCAAAGCTTAGGCCTTGTATAGAGGAGATTTGGCTGTCCTAGAAGATTTGATGGCATGCCAAATTTTATTTGAATGATATGCATCTTGGGCCGTTTTTGAGATTCGCAAAATCTACCATAATGCAAGTTCTTCCCCCTCTTTTTCATAAAGATTACAAGATGGAAAGGTTGAGGTTTTGAGTATTTCTCATCAAGCATGTATCAAGGGATTGAGAAAACTTTGTTTCTTGTCTTAAATGAAAACTGGTAATAACTATGAATTAACTTCATGGTTTATTAGGGAGGAGAGTCGACCACGTCGCTGATAAGAAACCAATCCTGGTAATGATAATAAATAACTCGCAACCAAACAATAAAATGAGGCTAACAACGTTATTAATTATTCCGAGAACAGCGACCACATTCATTCTCGTCGAGCATTGACCCAGTTAGGTCTTCTTCCTCTGCAAATATCAGGGCAGGACCCACAGCGGTTTAGAATAAGAAATATAATCTCTTTTCTCCCCATTACCACACACACCAGTCTACAATCTCTCAACGACTCTAATCTCATCTTTCCAGCAGAAGGAAATGGCCACAGGCGCCAACAATCCCGCTCTGGGTCCGGACCTCGACAAACCCGATAACCCGGCCCACGAGCTCGCCCAATTCGCGGCGGGTTGCTTCTGGGGAGTGGAGCTCGCTTTCCAGCGAGTTCCCGGCGTGGTCAAGACCGAGGTCGGGTACTCCCAGGGCCACGTCCCGGACCCCGATTACAAACTTGTCTGCTCCAAGACCACCAACCACGCCGAGGTTGTCCGGGTCCAGTTCGACCCGGAAGTCTGCCCCTATACCAACCTCCTCTCCCTCTTCTGGAGCCGCCACGATCCCACCACCCTCAATCGCCAGGTAACCGCCAAATTGTTAAAGATTTGAGCTTTCCAGTGATTTAAATGATTTATGGGTTTTTAATTTTGTTGTGAAAAATTCTTTAGGGTGGTGATGTGGGGACGCAGTATAGGTCAGGAATATACTACTACAATGAGGGTCAAGCCAAGTTAGCTCAGGAGTCAAAGGAAGCTAAGCAACTGGAGTTTGGGGACAAGAAGATCGTGACCGAAATCCTTCCTGCAAAGAGGTTTTATATAGCTGAAGAGTACCATCAACAGTACCTGGAGAAAGGTGGTGGCTATGGAATGAAGCAGTCTGCTGCAAAAGGTTGCAATGATCCTATCAGATGCTATGGCTGAAAATGTGGTTCCACCACCTGGTATTTTGCTCTCTTTGTTGGAATCTTGAATAAGAACTTACCTTGTGAAAAGTGGACGTAATATTCTTGTAACAAAGATTGGAGCAATTCTTAGTTTACTATAGCAAGATTGGGAAATAAAGTTGTAAGGCTTTTATTAATCTTGAAATAGTAGAATACAATACAAGTTGTTGTTTATGCTATTACATCATACTGTTTTCAATCTGTAACAAATTATTATTGAATTTCGGAAGTGAACAATGGATGCAAAGGTTGCTGTATTATGTTGTAGTCTTCGTGGTTAAGATGTTTAGAGTTCATCTTTCGGGGAATACTTAGGTCCTGCAGGATTGGTGGAAGAGTTCTTGATGGGGTATGAAGCTTCCATTGCTATACCACAGAGCCCTTCTTTGTCTGAGACGCCACGCTGCATCCTTATGTAACCTTTCTCTCCCCATTCAGCTCCCCATGAATTCTTCACAATCCAGTACTTGGTTCCATCAAGGGTTGATCCGTATCCAACGATTGCAACACCATGATCCAGCTCTTTTCCACACTCTCCAGTGAATACACCCTGTGTTGAAAACCAACCCAGTTATGTAGTGGATCATCAGTTTAACTTTAAAGTATGCTTGTCTTCTTAGAGTAGATTAAGTGATGAACCTTGTACTGATCTTACTGGATTGATACATCTTTGACGTGTGGTAACTTTCAAAAACTATAAAAAGAAAGGCTTACCTCGGAGTAGAACTGAAAATCTGAACCCCCAGCATCTATGGCCACAGAAATAGGTTGGTTAGCAACTGCTTTAAGCAATGCGGCCTCATTGTTTGCTGGCACCTTTTCATGCCCATCTATGGAAACTGCTGGCTTGTCTTCCTGCAAAAAGTTAGGTATCAGTAATATTGTTGATAATATAATTAGGCTACGTACGTTTCTGTTAGTTCTAAGACAGTATGAGTATTGAGGACGGAACCTTGGCAGTGTCGCAGGATCCATCTTCAGCTTGGTAAGGATAATAATCCTCTGTTGTTAAGCCTCCCTTTTCCTTAATGAATTCAAATGCAATTTCCATTAGTCCTCCATTACATCCTTGGTTTTCCGATGTGTCACAATCTACCAACTCTTGCTCAGACAAAGACACTAGCTTGTTTGTTTTAAGGTAATTAATCCCCTCAACTGCAACTACAGTTGAAAAGGCCCAGCAACTACCTGCACCATTAGCACAAAAAGAAAACCTTGAGCATTGCTACTCTTGTGTTATCACAACAAGAATCAAGTAACTATACCTTTTTGACAGTTTTGTGTCCAAAAGTGAAGCAACTTATCTTTCTTTTTTGCTTATGAAATGATTATATGTGCCTTTATACGTACATGACTTCTGCATGAACGAATAATAATACGAAATCTAAGGTGATTCTTGTGATTTTAAAACAAAGCCTTACCACATTGGCCTTGATCCTTGACAGGAGTGACAGCGCCTTTCTTCCTCCAATCAACAGAAGGGGGTACCTTGTCTACATTCTCGTACATGAAGCTCCCGCTACCCTGTGATGCCCCGCGAAGCATCCTATGGTGTTTAACCTTGGAGCCGGCATAAGTACTCTTGAACTCATGGTTTGTCATGTCTGCAAACTTGTTCAGCTTCAGCTTGTAGGGCTTATCCATCTTGTTAGTGTTGTGAACATGCTTCACATTTGCCTTGAACACATTGAAACGCTTGTGTTTCTCATCGAGACTTGTAGAGACAGTGTGGTGGCTCCTCCACCTCTCATACAAATCCCACAGACTGTCATCTGATGACAAATCTTTTTCATGGAAATCAAAACCCTCGGCAATTCCTAGGACTAAGACCAAAGCGAGAGCAGCAAGAATAAACTTCTTCATTTTGGTTTTTGCTGTAGGAATAAACAGTAGAAGATGAGAAGCAAGGAGCTAGGTGGGTGCTTTATATAGAGAAATCAGTGGTAGAATAATGGGACTAGAGGATTAAACTATAAGAAAACAAAAAAAGATAATAAATGAAGAAGTTACAAGTTCCTTATGGGCATCAACAATCTTAGACTAATAATGGCAATTGGCAGGGCAGATATGATGAAGATGGGTTTGGTAGTATAATCGAGAATATGCAAGTCGTATGGTAATTGATAAGTACAAATAGACTGATTTAGTAATACAAGCAACTGAATTTATAGATGGGTCTAGTTCAGTTCCACCCAAAAAAGAATGGATACAGCTGATATGTTTTGAGCAATGTGTACATATAGAAAACATATCAGCTGCCTATCCATTGTCTTTAAACATGAAATACACGCCATCACCACGTTATCAGATACGGTAGAGAGAGAGAGGAAAAATTGCAAAGGGATGATGAGAATGGTTACGACCATGGAGGCTTTAGCCACACCTTATTTGCAAGTGGGAAATAAAGTCCCTTGTAACTGCTTTGGCTTTAACTGAAACCACCCAGCTATCTTTGAAATTGTTTGCATAGATCACTTGTACAAGTAATTCTATATTGAGCCCATGAGGCCATGAACTCGTAAACATTAGATAGGGTCTGCAACTACTAAGCCATTTTTACACATTGCGCCTAATTTTCTAAGAAAATTGATAATAAAAGCAGAGTATCTTCGGAAAAAGCAGATGCCCTTTTTTATTTCTGTTCTCTGTTCTTTCATGTAGAAGGCATACGTTTTGTTTCTTTACTTTAATTTATTTTTTTCCTATAGCAACAGCCAGAGTTAGATGTGCTTTAACCTGCTAGTTGCTTCCATTATCAAGTCACCCACTTGAATTTGGGTGAATATTTGTGTGACAGCTTCCTAACACAGGCTCATATACCAACAGTTAGCTAAGAACTGAAAATCGTGATTGCATTCTCTTATAATATGAATAGGAAGTGAAAAAAATATTGCTTCCTGGACTTCTTTGGCGTAAGGTGGTTGCCTTTAGGCATTTGTCACTTCCACGTTTCGGACATAAGCTAAAGTATGGACCGACCGGGAACCCAACGCTGCCTGTATCGCTTCTTATTTCCTTCTCGAAGAAACAAGTTAAATAAGTAGCCGTTACTTGTAGGTCACATAACAGGGACGGGATGGTCCCCTGTGGATAGAGTCGATAGCATCATCCTAAAAGCAATAGTTAATTATTGCATACCCAGTAATTAGCTTGCTCAAGCGTACAAAGATCATACTCTGGAGTTTCTCAAACACTGAGAAAATTAAATAGTTAATCAGTGCAGGAAACCAGTATGTAAGCTTGCTCCAGCCTAGAAAGATTATCCTCTGAAGGTTCTCAAACTCTTGTGGAAATTATAAAGTTTCATTTGGTCAATGACTTCAAATCCAAGACTTGAGCTTTGCCGTCTAGTTAAGAACTCTCATCCATTGATTGGGCCAAGTAGCTCAGAGAAAGTTGAGCCTATTTGTTTATACTTTGGATTGCTTGCTGGTTTCACTTACCAGGTGTGAGCCCTCTAGTGACGCATTTCAAAAAGCTATAGAAAACATTGAGGGGTCGGAGGCAGCTGCACCTCCAATTTCCTGAAACAAATCATATCCCTGAGTTAGTTCTACATCGAGCATGAAAACTTGGACAAGGTTTTAGCCCGAAAAAAGAGTAGAGGCAAAACTTAGGCGCTTCTTTAAGTTTCTATCAAGGCAATCCATCAAAATTATCTTGTTTATGGCCAAGAGGCGCCAATGAATTCGGAACAAAACATAAAAGCTATACCATATCTCGTTGATTGTAAAAGCACAAGTTCCAGATTTCAAAATTTATATACGTGACATTTTAAAAGGAAGACAAATCCCCCTCTCCTATGATATCAGTACTCGGTACATAACCTCCCTTCGTCATTTCTGCATGAAGATCATGCAGTGATACAATTATGTGACTAAATTGAGAATGAGACATGTCACGAGCTAAAAACACATGAATCCTGTTCTCAACTTCAATCCAACTGCAACCAGGTTGCTTTTTCAATCCCCTGTCCTTCATTTTCAACCTCACTCTAGCAGCATCCGCCCATTTTTCGCCAGAACCATAAATGTTAGACAACAAGAAGTAAGCACCAGCACTACCGGGCTCCTCCTTTAAAATCTCTTCGGCAGCCAGCTTCCCTATCTCGAGATCTCCATGGAGTTGACATCCTGCAAGTAGAGCCTCCCAAATGGACGATGATGGCTTAGTCCCAAGTCGCATAATAAAATTATAAGCTTCCTTGAGCCTTCCTGCCCGACTATATAAATCCACCAAACAAGCATAATGATCTTCTCTGACTTGTATGGACCCATCTCTTGCAAGCTCGTCAAAGTACTTAAGTCCCTCATCCACCAAGCCAGCGTGGCTGCACGCAGAGAGCAATCCCATATAGCTAACATCATTAGGTTTGAATCCAGAACCCCTCATTTGCTCAAATAATTGGATTGCCTCCTTTCCAAATCCATGGTGTGCATAGGCTGCAACCATACCGTTCCAAGAAACCAAGTCCCTATGGCTCGTGTCTCCATCCTCAAATATCTTTCTTGCAGCTCCTAACTCCCCACATTTCGAATACATGTTGACGAGTGCAGTTATAATGAATGCCTTTTCCAAATAAACACTTTTATTTATCATCTGATGAACCTGCTGCCCCTCACAAAGACCAGCCAAATCACTACATGCACCCAAAACATTCACCAATGTCCCCTCATTAGGCTTGACTCTACTATCCCTCGTCATTTCCACAAAAGTTTTCAATGCTCCTTCGCTTTCCCCCTCTTGAACATATCCCGTTATCATTGCAGTCCAGGAAACAACATTCTTCTCGGGCATCTCATCGAAAAGCTTCCTCGCCATCCTAAGATCTCCATTCTGAATAAATCCCGTGATAATGGCATTCCATGAAGCCATGTCCCTTTCAGGCATCCTCTCGAAGAAATGAAAGGCCTCAGCCAACCGCATATTCTTTGCATATCCAGAAATCATTGCATTCCAAGACACCACATTCCTCGCGGGCATCCATTCAAAAAGCACCCGAGCCTCATCAACTCTTCCACAACTTGCCAACCCCGTAACCATTGCAGTCCAGGAAACCACGTCCCTTTCGGGCATTCGATCAAACAACTCCCTCGCCTCGTCCACCCTCCTGCATTGCGCCAAACCAGTAATCACTGTATTCCACGACACCACATTCCTCTCAGGCATTCTCTCAAACATCCCAACAGCTTTATCCACGTGCCCTTTTCGAACATACCCATCAATCATTGTGTTCCAAGAAACAACATTCTTCACGGGCATTGCCTCAAACAACCTCTCAGCCTCCAAAATCCGGTTCATCCTCACATACCCACTAACCATCGCAGTCCAAGTTACCACATTTTTTATCGCATCAGCTCTGTCAAACAGTCTCATCGCTTCCACCATCAACCCACATCTTATGTACCCGGTAATCAATGTCGTCCAAGTAATCACATCCCTAACAGGCATTTTATCGAACACTTTACGCGCTTCCCCGATCTTCCCTTCTCTGCTCAGCCTCGTTACTAGCCAATTGGACCGTGCCACGTCGGAGTTAGCACTGTAATCTTTATTTGGTGTTGAAATTCTGGGTGCCATCGTCAAGAGCCTTACCGGTTGAAGAAAAAACTTGAAGTCTTGTAAAATGGGGTGCCTTTTAGTTTTAGTTTTGACTGTACATGAGAAAACAGTTGACACCCTACACAGCGAGTGCATTAGCATATTTAAGTTTTGTATTCCCAGCTTTTCAGTTATTTTAGGGTAAGGCGGTGGCGCTGTGACGACGGCGGCGCCCGCGGAGGAGTAGGATCATATGGCCTATGCATTTCTCAATCACCACCAGCTTTTAGGATTGTTACATTTTTAGGGTTTTATTACATTTTGGATGATGGGTTATTATTATGCGTAACAACTATTAATCACAAAATGATTTTAATTTCCGAATCAAAATTAGCTGACACATTTTGCTTTTCGGCTTTTCGGCGTAAAAATGGGCCCAATTATTGCAACTTTTCCTTTCGGCCCAAAAACAGGACCATCCACTTTATTCCTCAAGAATACGGCGGCAAAAAGCCCAATGACGTCCCAGTGAACAAAAGAAAAACAATCACGAGTTGAGCGCGGTGGTGTAACCAACACACACAGAGAGATCCCTAAAAACAACAACCTAATCAATCGAAAGACCATAATCAAAATGAAAAATTTTGGATGCGTACTTGAAATTAGTCACTTTTCTTCTCTTCTTTTTTTCCAAGTTTGTAAGCACTTACAACCAATCAGCCAACCTATCCCACCAAGAACTATATAAATCAGACATGTCTACCTGTAAGCAAAATACCACTGCTTCAAACAATTTGGGTTCCATCAAACTTCATGATGAATGGCAATGTAACAGACTTGTGTGGAATCTGAGCATAGAAACCAGAATCTGTATAGAGAAATGTATCATATTTACATGGGACGAGGCAAACCATCACGCCCACGTATAAATAATCCCGTTCTTATCGGCAGAGGCTAGTGGCTTCCCAAGACCACTCCACGAGCAAGACAGGACGGGAGCGGTGTGCTCCTTTAGAGTGCTCACTATATCAGCTTTAGATATTGACCAAATGTACACAGATCCATCAGCTGAACCAGCAGCAACGTAGTTGTCATCCGGGCTGATGCAGGAGCGGCTCCAGTTAGAAGCCACTCTGTTTCCACTAGCTCTTAGTGTCCCGCAAACTTCCAGAGATCGTATGTCGAATAGATTGTGCAAGTTGTCTCTCCCGCTGGTTAGTATAACACTTCCATTTCTGGACAGAGATATCGATGTCACAGCACTAGAGTGTGCAGCAACTTCACTAAGTAGCTTCCCAGTCTGAATATCCCACAACCGGAGATTCCCATCGACATGGCCTGAACAAATGGTCTGCCCGTCCATACTGAAACAGAGAGCATTGCAGTTGCTGTGGAAAATGATCGTGTTAGTGCAGTAACCTTTTTGCAAATCCCACAGTTTTATAGTTCGATCGTAAGCAGCACTAATGACGTGACGACTGGAAACTTTGCCGACATCTACAGCACACACTTTATCAAGATGGCCTGTGAGGGTGTGACGAACACGCCCTGAATTGGTATCCCATACGTATAAGTTGTTTGAGCTACTAGCTGCAATAATAGACCTATTATCATGGGTGATAGCGAGATCAAGAACAGAGCCAAGACAGCCATAAAGAGTGTGGCTTAGTGATCCGGTATTTGTATCCCACATTTTGATTGAACGGTCCTGCCCCCCACTTATCAATTTTGCAGAATTGTTCTCAAACAATATAGCAGCACATCCACCTTCATGAGCATTAATTTTGTGCTTGCAGGCAGAAGGAATGGTTGACTCCACAAAGAACTCAGCCCCTTCTTCACTTTGTCGGACCACCCCATCAACTTGCTGTCGAGCAAGCTTTTCTAAACCGCTGGCCTTGAGCCTCTCAACCATTTCTTCATAAAGTGCATTAGCCTTTGTAGACAAAGAAATCTCAAGTTAGCCAGGCACACAAAAGCAGTAAAGCATGAAAAAAGATAACAAGAAGATAACAAAAATCTAATTCGTACAAATGCATCTACCATAGTCCATAGCAGGTATGATCTTCCAAACAATGTAGAGGATTTACCAAGCAAAATAGCGTGAAAAAACAAACAAACAACATTCTTCCAAGATTCTGTACCAGAGCTACTTAACACCTATCACATTTCCTTGGAAGGTTTGTCAGCTATAACAACTCAGCAACAAATTTTCCTTCTAAAACCAGTTGCTAGAAGAGTGCAAAGTATGCATAACAAAGCAAGAAACGGATCAACCTATGCTTCACCACTAGTGGAAACTTCTTATATGGGTAGAGACTACAGATATTCTTGCACAAAAGTTCAACCTCTAAATTACCAATTTTAGCAAAGTTAAACAATCAATGAAAACTTCCTTGGTTTCTATGTTCAATTTCTAATGTGTATAAAATAAATAAACCTCATTAAGACGTTCAGCATCCTTCATCTTTTCCAGCATCCACCGATCGATCAACATCTTATTTTCGGCTTCGGCATTCTTAGCTTTGAGCGTCATCTCCTCCAACTGCAATCTAAGTTCCCGGTTCTCACTTGCAACCACATCTACAGCTTTAATCTTTTCTTCCAAATCCGCCTTCAACAGCTGGCACTCCTCACTGCAACACTCAAAAGACTACAACAACTCACTAAACTCACATCACCACATTTAAACCAAACCAAAAAAAGAAACAAACCCTCAAAAAAAGGACCTAACCTCATTTGACCCAATTTGCTCTCCAAATCAGTAATAATCCCTTCTTTCTCCTGCACCAGCGATTTGGAAGCCCGGGACTCAGCCACCTCCACCCCCAGCTGCTCTGCAAGTCGAGACTGCGCTTTGTAACATTGCTGTAGCTCCTCTTCCAACTTCTCCGCTTTCTCTTTCCATTCCGATCCCTTCAATTACAAAAATAAAATAAACCCACTAAAAATCAAACACAGAAGTTTGACAATTTAATAAATTTAGACCGAATTGAAGGAGAATGAGGACCTGAGAGATGATTGGCCTGGAGAGGGCATTGTAAGCCGGAGCATGAGCGCCTTCTTCTAGTAGATGGCGTTTCCTTAGCGCCTTTAGCGCGTGCTTTATTGCTTCCCTAGCTATCGCCTCTTGTGCCCTGAAATTGTTCCCTGTTAGTGCTTGGCGCTTTAGAAAATAAAGAGTACCCAAATACCAGTACAGGGAAAAAAGCGTATAAGAAAGCAGCTAAAGCGCAATAAAACGAGCAAAATCGAAGCTGTTCTTTCTTTTCTTTGAAACACAGAGTAAAACGGGAGGATACTATCAGCACAACACAAAAGGTAGCGGATTTACTCACATGGCGATCGATTTTGGGGAATCGATTTGAATTTTTAGGTTTGAAGCAGAGAGGTCTTTTTCTTCAAAAAAAAAAAAGGTCTGGAGCGATCGACACAGGAGGGTATTTATGGAATATTGATACCTTAATGGTTAAATAATAAATATACGACTAATGATCACATCCAGCTCCTAGGGAACTGGAGCCTAATCCTGTTTTATGCGAGAAAGCAAGAACGACGACATGTCGTTGTCGTCCTAAGCAACGGCAAAGACGTAACAAACGGCATGTCGGATACCAGAGTAAATAACTTGTGGCCGTTGTTTGTCGGTTCCTAGAATCACCCTAACGCCTAACGGCCTTTTGGCTTGAGAGTTGTTTACTTTCGTTTTCGTTCAAAGGCTCAAGGGTGCCCTGCCATGGCATGGGATGACGATATTGATAGAGGAAGTGCTTTAACAATGCTAATAATAAGCAAGCAAGAAACATGAAAGAGCTACCATTTCCACCCAATGAAAGAACAAACAAAGAGGTTAGTACATCAAACTCTACATCTTTCCGTGACAGGAGAGTTATTAAGCAAATGAAAAAACAAGCAAGAAACACACTCTGGAACCCTTTTAACTTATAAAACCCAAATGAGCTCCCCTACACTTTTTGCACCCCCCCAATCCCCATTTCTTATACCAACCCCCACATTAGAACAAATTAGTGCACAAATTTTACAGCAAGTATACTTTCAACGTCTTTCACCCAGCTCGAATTCTGTCCAACCAGTCCACGCTTTTCCGTGCTTTTTCTAACTGTAGGTCAATGCTTCTTCTTGATTTCTCATGGTACTCCACGCTCCTCCGGGACCTCTCCACTTGGGGTGGCCTCTCCAATTGTTCAAAGACCCTCAACTTGTCCAGTTTGTCGATGTTGGTAAACTTGTACTCATGAAATTTCAGCTTTTCAAGCCGGTCAGTGCTCTTTCTGTGTTTTTCCCTTCGGTCTGTGCTCTTTCGAGGTCCCTCAAAACAATCTGTGCTTCGTCTCGATTGTTCAATGCCATCGGTGCTTTTCCTGTAAGCATTTCTTCGGGAAGGTGATTTGTCAACCGTTGTTATAAACTTCTTCAGATGCCTGAGATACTCGGGGTAGAGTTCCAAATTGCAGTGGTTTCCTCCTTTGAGCCACAGAGGTTCATATTTCTCTTGACAGAGTTCCCAGAGCTGCTTGCCATGAGAGCAGTCAACCACTTCATCAGAAGTTCCCTGTCAGAAAAAATGAGAATGGTCAATAATGGATGTCAAAGTTCTTCGTACCTGCAAAAATAACCATAACATGCAGGAGATGGCTTTCACTCCCTTTCTCCAAAGATACACACATACAACCCAGAAACTTTAAGTGGTACATGGACAAATGAAAACTTCAGCCATTCAAAGCTAGTATTAGAACAATTTTTGTACCATAGTTATAAATACTCTAAAAACTACCAAAGCACAGAATATACCCAGGAGAAAGTTATGGAGTTGTAAAGTCATAAATGCTGAATCATGACTACTTACATGGATTACCAGCACTGGACACTTCACCAATGGAATTTTGTCTATGTTCTGGACAACATTCAAGCAAAAACCATGGTCAGAGGCAAATAACATGCTTTATCCTCCTAATGCTGTGAGTATAACATAAAACAATAAACACAATTTCCAACCTTATAGATGTCAAACCAGTATGTGCGCTTTACAGGATACATGACTCTTAGCCCTGATAGAATGGGACTATGCAGGACAACAGCTTTTAGTCGCGGCAAACGAGCAGCAAGATCTACAGTTGGCCCGCTTCCCACAGATTGACCGTAAAGGATGATATGTTCCTGCTTGGCACCATAGCTTTCTTCGAGACACTTATATGCAGCTTCAATGTCAGCGTAAGTGTTATGCTCGCTGGGCTGTGTGGAGGAAAATATATATAGGAGCTTTAGAGAATAAATTGAATACTACAACTTCTGTCACCATGTAAGTGTGAAAAAAAAAAATCATACTGTTTACCTTTCCTGAGGACTGCCCATAGCCAGAGTAATCATACCTGCATATTAAATAAAGATGCTTGAATCAATTTCCAGCGTTTGATGTTTGATAGGTAGCTAATAGCATAGATACAAGAAGAAGCTGAATAATCTGAAGCCTACACAGCGAAAGTGAATATATAAGAAAGGGTTAAAAAGAAGAATAAGGTTTGACCATCCAATCTGATGTTGATTGAAACAGGTTAAACTCCAGTGGGAATACTCTTCTGGTATTAAAAAAAAGGTTGAACTCCGGTTTATAGCATAAGCTTAAGATTAAAGTTGCAGCCTTCTGCTCTGAAGGATGCATATATTATACCATTACGGTCACAATCAAAGTCACAATTTTGCTCTAATGCACTTGGTCCACAGCATACTCATGGTTTAAATAAAATTTCCTCTCACTTTCCCAACTCTGGTTCATAGTGGACTAATAAACTAAGTAGCAGATCAAGCCAGATCCATGCTCCTTAAATTAGAAACCTTATGAAACAGACGAAGATTTTGTTTCAACCAGCAGTTATACACAGGAGCAAGCAATCCCCAAAACCTGATATGCTGGGCTATTCTGCAAATCTCAAGAACCTCCTCCCCCAGCTATGCTGGTGAATCACTCATTTCACCTCTGAATACTACTTTCCTAGAGGACAAAATTCCTAGTGAGGCGCATAACCCCGACTACTAAACCATCAAAAGATCAATACTTACGAACAATACAGTAATAACGACAGAAGCTTATGGTGCATAAGCTGGAGATCTAGTGAAAAAAACTTAACGAAGAAGAAAAATAAAGCTTGATCCAAGCGAGGACTCAAAATGCACACTTTTTCCACCTACTTTTCACATTATTACATCCATTTCCTTCTGCTCAAAGCAAGCTAAATCACATAAAATCCTCAATAGGGCACGACATGAAAATTCTTTTAAATCACCAAAAAAACTCCACGATATCAGCAAAAGTTTCAATTTTGCAAAAAAGAAGAAGAAGAAGAAGAAGAAGAGCAAATACCCCATTAGATTGACCCGCAAGTGGATGCTCAATTCGATGAAGAGCTCATACATCTGCCCAATATCAGCAGCATTTCCATGGGAGTAGAGCAGAGTGGTGGTGGCCATAGGGTACCTAACATACACCGCCGCGATCTCCGTTCCCCGGCGGGTGGGGATGCGCAGAACGTCGACGTTTTCCCGGTGAGGGAAGTGGTCCAGGAGCAAGAGCCCCGTGGCAGGGTCGGTAATTAGCTTGTAGGATGGAGGGGTAGGTGGGAAGAAGGCAAACTTCGCCGCCATTGATGAAGTCACCCCACCCATCTTAGTTAGTTAACCACCACTTGAAGCAGGCTTCAGTAACCTCCTTTTCAGTGTTTCTTAGTAGAACAGGAAGAGACCAAAAACCCAAATCGACATTTCTTCCTCTTCGTTTAATTTTTTTTTTCTTTTCTCTTCTGGGTTTTAAGTCTGACAGGAGAAGGAAGTAGAAAAACTGAAAAAGTTATCGGCTTGGTTTGGGTGTAAGTTGTTATCAGCTAAAAGAGCGAGAGCGAGAGGAAGAAGAAGAGAGAGAGAGAGAGAGAGAGATAAAAACATAGAAATTAGAATATAAAAGACTAAAAAAAAGAATGGGTTTGTGTGAAGTGAAGAAGGGCTGGGGTGGATTGTAATCAAAGGTAGCTAGCTCTGTGTGTGTGTGGGAGGTGGGGGGTGGGGGGTGGGGGGTGGAGTCTTTTATCTTTCTTTGGATGACAACAAAAGAGGCAAATGATACAATTGCAGGTTGTCTGAGGCAAATGTCTATGAGCCCCCCCTCCCTCCCCCTCCAATGCTCACGTGTTCACCCACTGTCCAGTACCCTTTCTTCTACTCCATTAATTTTTAACACAAGTTTTGCTCTCTTTTTTAGCATAGTTCTTTTCTGCTTTTCCATAAGTTGGCCCTTTCTTTTCTGTGTTTTTTGGGGTTTGGTTTGATTATTAATGCCTTTGCATTAATCCTCCAGCAATTGCTCACCATGCAAGCAAGAATGAATTTCATCCCCATTTTCCCTTTTCTCTTCTTTGATATTATCACATTAAGCCTCTTCCGGTAAGGTTTTTGCTTTTGACCTTATATTAACTTTAGAAAAAATAATTCTAAACAAGTCTTTTTAAAACTGAAGAGGCTATCAAGTATAAGATCTTACTCTGCATTATCATCTTTTGTTAATAATGAATGTGCATTGATTCGTGGAAGAATTAAATTCAATCTTTCAGTTTTTGCTTTAATTGACCATTGTAACTTCTTGATGCAATCTATCCGACGACGATTGCACATTTTTCTCAGTTATTATGCGTTAGTGGAATTGACAATCATAACAAGAACATCATGCGAAATTGATACCCCTTTTTTGTTTATGGGATATGATAAATTGATTCACACCTACGGACTCTAGAGACATGGGAAAATTAAATAGAGGGTCAAGTAAAGGGCTGTGATTTGAAATACTAAAAGATAGAAGAATAATGGGATATATATAAGAAAAGCAGGGACGCCATTGCAAGATCCTCCATGCTTTACTATAATAAACCGACGCATGGTTTCCAGGTTGTCCCACTTAGCTACACGTGTCCTCCTAATTCCCCAACGGCAAACAACAGTCCCCGTTTGGACAATCATTTTCTGGGGCTACAGGTTTACTAGTACTACAACACAAACAAATAGGACCATTAAAATGTTGATTATAAAATAAAAAAATAAATAAAATCCTTGATTTTCATTCAATAATGCTGCTACTGTAGCAAACCTATGATCCCAGATGCATTTGCCAGTCACCTGGGACCTGGATTCACACGGGCCATATTTGCATTTTTTTTTTTTTTGATCCAAGCCATATTTGCATTTTAGTACCAATTAATGCATATACGGGTTAGAAAATAATAGGTGGATGAACTGGCTCTTTAATGTCAAGCTTTAAACACTTAACACCCATACATGCAAATGCATGAATTTGACAGTTTACTATAGTTAGAAGCAAACCTACCAAAATTTTATTTATCTTTTTGGGTCCTCTAGCAAGCTGGGGCGCTTGATTGAAGATTATAATCACTGGACAAAGGCAAGTGGGGCATGTAAAAACAGACGAAATAATTGACTCTCCAAATGTTTATGGTTTCCCTTTTTCTTAAATTTCATGGAGAAAAGTTTGTACTTTTAATGCGTGGATGGTGTGCTTCAAATTAAAACGATGCTAATGGGAAAATGATAAAAGGGAGGGACAAATTCTTAGTTTCTAATTTTTCAAAGATGGCCTAGGATTCTTTTCAATCAACTTCAACGTGTTTTCTTTTCTTTTCTTTTTTTTTTTCCTGCAGCAGGAAAAAATACTTTTCAGGGCTTGCCATAGAGGGGACACCGGAAGCACAAACTGGCACTTTTTTATATGAGACTTAAAAGTTCACCTGGGTTCTAAATTATTCATTCTTTTTGAGTTCTTCACGATGTCAAGAAATGCTGCAAGTGCTTGGTCTCACGGGTTGGTTAAGCATTTAGGAATGGTTTTGGCCCTCTTGTAAGATAATCTTTTGTTTTATTTTACTTATAATCACCAAGAGAAATTGCAAAAGTGAATAAAAAGTAAAAAAACCAGTGCAAGAATATGAACGCGTCATGTTACTCTCTCTAAGCAGGAAATAATGGAAATATATGGACAAAAAAAATCCATGAATCCATGGGAGGCCAGAGCAATGGAATGGACCCATATGGATATATTAGAAAATTTGGTCGTTTGTAGCTTGGAAAGTGCATATAGTGGCAAAACCAAGGGAATGAAATGAGAGTGAAATGTCGCAGAAAGCCAAGGAGCAGACCCACAGGAAATCTTCATGGTCCTCAAGATTTTCAAAGATCAAAGACGCTCTCCCCACCATAAGAATGTGAGGAGGAGGATGTTGGTGATGTCCAGGACAATATCCTCGAGAAAAAGGGTTTGCCCACATGTTTCCTCGTTTATATATAATTTCCTATTTGGATTCCCAATTATTTCTTTTTGGTGTCAGATTAAGAAGAGTATATTGACCCTTTTGAGCCTACTAGCAATTGTTTTTTTGACTTATTAAATGGATGTTCACAAATCCACTCGTCTTCGAGTTCATACTGAATGTGTAGTAGTTTATGCAGTAGGAAATCCTATTAGATATTGGTAATTAAACAACTCACCAGTTTTCAAGTTTCATGAGCTTAAAAATGACTTCAGCCACAAGGATGGCTTATAATAATAGTACTATGGGTAATTGATCAACCAGCCATTGCAGACTTATTTGGACCCTTTTTTTTCCTGCCTTGCTCTCTCCCCCTCCTCTTTTGATAAGAGAGCAACACACACATTTTATCAATCATCAGGATTCAGGGCTCGGTCCAGTTCGTAAGCTTCTTCACAGTATCATAATGTCCAATTGGGTCTGCCATTTGTCCCTGGTGTGATAAACTGATCAATTTTATGAGATCAAATAGGTCCATTAATCTAGAGAACCTCCAGAGTCATGAGCCCATTAATCAAGACTAATTGGGAAGTGGTCTACCACCTTAACTCTACTAGCTGAAAGAGTAGTTAATATTATTTTTTGGGATTCTAGGCCAATCGGTTTATCGTGACAGTAGAAAATTGAGAGGGCGGTTGCTTATCGATAATCATTATATTGTTGCTATACATATTAAAGGGTTTCACTTAAGCACAAGAACGACCGCATAGCGCAGTGGATTAGCGCGTTTGACTTCGGATCAAAAGGTCGTGGGTTCGACTCCCACTGTGGTCGATTTTTCATTGTTGTCAAACCCGGACCGGCCCGGTCGGTTGAACTTCGAATAACCGTGACCCGGAGATAATTCTGGGTTTTTTACCCCTTCGGATAAAAAATCTAGACTTTTGGTTGGACAATGTAAAAAAATTATATATATTAATTTTAATACCGGTCAGACCTGGTTGAATTTTGGTTAACCTCTAAACCCGCGACCCGGTCACTGAAACGGGTCGATGACTGGGCCGGGTTTTATAACCTTGCGATTTTTCCTTATGATATGATTTTTGGATTGTTTTTGTTATCAAACCCGAACCGGCCTGTCCGGTTGAATCCGGGTAACTGCAAGCCAGAGACAATCCCGGGTTTTTACCCTTCCGGATTGTGCCTTTAAAAAACTGGCCAGGTCATGACGGATTTTCCGGATTTATTGAACCATTCCCCTTTTTTTCAGGGTTAAAAGTCAAAAAAATCAAAATTTTGCCTTGGTCATACCATGATTAGACTTTGGTTGGACATTTGTTTAAAAAATCATATACTTTTACTAATTAATTTTAATTCCGGTTAGACCCAGTTGAACCCCGGTTAACCTATTAAACCGTGGTCCGGCCACTGAAACGGGTCAATGGTGGGCCGGATTTTATAACCTTGATTTTTTTCTAAATTTATATAATTGGTTTCGCTTTTTTTTTCCCCCCCTTTTTTCCCCGAAGAGATATATATACACATGAAAACGTAGGAAATAGTGGAAGAAGACAAAAAAAAAGGTGGGAAATAACTGTTATTCATTCAAGAGTCAAACCTCAAAGAAACATGCCACAAAAAAGGTAAAGAAAATGGCCAAAGGTTCTAGTGTGGACTCAAATTACACTAAGCATCAAAAAAAGAAAAAAGAAAAAACTTAATACTTGACCAATCTTAATTTTCCAGAAGAAAATAGCAGGAATTGCCTGCCCACAATTTTTCAAAGTCCAAGAACGAAAACTTGCTTCTGATATACTCACGGACCATTGCTTCGTCTTTCAGGACATTACATAGAGCTTTCACATAATGGGTTGGTAGTTTATGATTTGCCCGAATCGACAGGTAAATGAGGCGGCCCTCGTCTCTACAAAACATGGCCTTAGTGTAAAAAAACTGACCTCCACTACCTTCCTCGGCTGCCGGAGCAGGAGAAGGGTAAAAGATTTCCCTGAGACAATCCTCGTAGGTCATACGTTTACCATAAGAAACATGGAACATGGAGGTGGCAATAGTAATTGCCATGAACAGTACTAAGGTATATTTGACTGGAGAGGACATGACTATTGCTTTTGGAATCAATTTTTTTTTTTTTGACAGAAGACTTTTGGAATCAATTTGTGACTATGAAGCAATAATCTTTAATTATTCTGCCTCCTTGGTTTATATCTATTGATATCTGTGCATATATATAGTAATCAAGTTGTCACCGCCTATGGCCTGCCAAAAATGTAGATGTTTATACTTACAGGCAGTTTTATTTTTCTCTTGCTGCTGTTATTTCCTTGCACTTTCAAGATATAGTATTAATTATGCGCCTAATAAAGTCGAGCATAACTTCCAAAACAGAGTGAATAAATATTTCCGTAATATTTAGCTCCTTAAGTGTTAGTAAATTATATCCCACTCGTATAAATATTCACACGAGCTTGTGGTTCTTTAATATGCAAAGTGGAACCGGAAGATGACTTTATTTCTGCCATTGCTTCCTGGGTAACTGATGGGTTATATAGATAACCCATAACGCTGATTATTTAGTTCCCATCAAGACAATAACTGATAGGCAGCAGATTTTTATCAACAGGCTTTAATGAGTGAGCTTGGATTTTGTACACGGTCAAAAACACACAACTTTTTATCATGTGTCCCAGTCCAGTTCACGAGCATCGTCTTTACCGTATGTTTATGACTAATTGGGTTATCTTTTGCTCGAAGTATGATAAAGGGGCCCATTACTCTAGAGGAAGTCCCGACCATTGAGCCCACTAATCGATTGTATGGGTCACTTGGGCTCAAGCTCGAAAGTTAAACACTAATGCGATATCTTGTTGCTTTGATTATTTTCAACTACGATTTACATCGTTATTTTAAGGAGACCATCTTGTCGATTAATTACATCAGAGCTTAGAATTCTCCTTTCCTAATCCTAAGTGGCCGGGAATGAAAAAGAGAAACATTAGAATGAAGGAATACTTTCCAAACAAACAAACTGAAAAAAAAAAAAACACACTAAGAATTATTATGCATCCAACAGTAAAACCTCAAAGTTAACAGAAGAATTAACAAACTAAAAAAAACAGTGCACAGTAAATTTTGCAAAGTGACTTAAATTTAAAACTAATATTCATAATGTTTTTCATATGTGGGCAGAAATTGGCTGTGGATTGTTGTACAGATTCCAAAATACCGATAGTTGCCTCTAACATGTAAAATTAAGGCAACGTCTATTGCTTGGTCTTGCAGGACATTACATAAAGCTCCCACATAATTGGGTGTGGTATTTCTCTGTTGCCTCAATCTCTCGGTCAACGAGACGGCCCTCGTCTCGACAAAACTTGGACACATATTGTAATAAAAATTTCGCCACCATATGACCGGACCGGAGAGGTGAAAAGCTCACTATCATATTCATAGTGAGTTCACCCCCTATTTTCTTAAACATGACTGCATGCATTGAACCTGATTATTCTAGTGTCATAATTAAAATTTAGCTAACCAGTTATTGTTTGAGAGTGTTTTCGTATTCGTATAATTATATATAGCAGTTTATTAAGCACTAAAGCTTTAAGTTTTCTTTAAGTATCTGGAAATACAACAATAACAACAACATATATACGAGTGTCTATAATTAACCAAAGTTGGCCCTCGTTGTCGTGTAAAAACAAATGGAAAAGATATGTGGTTCCACATTTTTTATTTTGCATCGTTCACTTCTCATATATATAATCAATACGTGGCAACTCCACAGATATGGCACATGAAATTCTTGGAAGTTTGGTTCAAGTGCCTGATTGCTTAAATTTAGAATAGCAATATTCTATTCAACCAAGATATTAATTGGCATGCTTTAGTTTGATGTTTTGACGTTTCGAAAGAAGTTTATTAAACTACACATTAATCTAACTTTATTGAAATTCATAGAATAACTTAATAATCACTCATGCGCTAGTGATCCACCACATACACAAAAATACCTCATATAATATGTTCCCGCAATTATTGTAAAAGGGTTTGCTTACAAACATGTAGGAAGTTCAGACATCACTTTTCAGATGTAGGCAATACAAAATGACATTCTCTTTTTTATAGGGAAGGGAAAGAATAATTTTAATGTAAGAACTGAAGGAATCATTCATCACCTAGTGCCGTGGAAGATAGCCAATCAAGGATAAGCTTACAAGTAGACCACTGAAACCTCAAGAACAGATCTCAACCTCAATTTTTTATTTGATCTTGGGACCCATGTTCTCCGACACCCAAATCATCCAATCTTTACAATGGTTGATATGCAATGTCTCTAGAAAACCTAGATCCTAGGCATATAACAATCCTATTACAAGCTTGACACCTGGTCCAAAAACCTAAGCCTCAATCATGTATAAAATCTCTGTCAACTACAATCCTCAAAGCATGAAAATATGGCCTCCATGATGAACCGAAGTCCCCGTCAATCCTCTCAAAAAACAGCCATCAATGGCTGTTTCCATGTAGTCTCAACTGTACCTAACTACCACACCACCCAGAGAACCCTAACACAAATCAGTTGCTTGGCAGTTCACGATAACCTTCTCTACGCTGCTTCAATCAATGAAATCAACGTCTTCGATTTAGCCAAAAACACCCTCCTTGATACGTTTAGCACTAACGATTCCTCTTCTGGTTCCATCAAGTCCATCGCGTTCAAGGGCAACAAAATCTTCACCGCTCATCAAGACTGTAAAATCCGGGTCTGGCGAGTCACATCCACCAACGAACACCGCCTTGTGTCCACACTCCCCACAGTTAAAGACCGTCTCCGGCACTCCATGTTACCTAAGAACTACATTGCTGTTAGGCGTCACCATAAGCGGCTTTGGGTTGAACATTGGGATGCGGTTTCTGGGTTAGTGGTGCAAGAAGGGTTAATGTATTCTGTTTCTTGGGATAAAAGTTTTAAGATATGGAACACCGAAGATCACCGGTGCTTAGAGTCTCTTGCAGCAGCACATGAAGATGCTGTAAATACAGTTGCGGTCTCTAAGAATGGAACCGTTTACACAGGTTCAGCTGATGGGCTCATTAGGGTTTGGGAGAAAGTTGGTGAACAGAAAAAGCACAGTTTGGTTACTACCCTAGAGAAGCACGAGTCTGCAGTGAATGCACTTGCACTAACTGATAATGGGTTGGTGTTGTTTTCTGGTGGATGTGATCGGTCCATTTTGGTTTGGGGAAGATCATCACCAGATTCCAATAAACGTGACGAGATGGTGTTTGTGGAGGCATTGTTGGGGCATAGTGGTGCCATACTGTGCATGATCACTGCCGACCGTTTATTATTTAGTGGGTCGTCTGATCGGACGGTAAGGATTTGGGGACATGGGATAAACTATAAAGGGTATTCTTGTTTGGTAGCCTTGAAGGGACATGAGACTCCAGTTAAGTCACTTGCAGCAGGAGAAGTAGATGATTCCAATGGGTCTCTTGCAGTTTGCAGTGGTAGCCTTGATGGAGAGATTAAGATATGGCAGATCTCGGCTCCAAACCTGAATAAACTCTCCTAATTTGTAGACATTGCCTGGGCACATGGCCGGGGCTAATAGTTATAAATAAAGAATGTTTAGCAGATTAATTTAATTAAGAACAGAGAAAAGATTGTCTTGCTCATTATTGTGTCTCATTCGAAGAGCTATATATATATATGCTTATTCCTTACTGTATCTATGAGAGCTTAATGTTGATTTATGTGCCATCCGTAAAGTGACCCATTTTAAAACTCTTATCACATCATGAATTTCGTTGCTTTTAATGTATACATTTGATTCTTTCCACCAAACGTCATACTATAAAAAGTTCCTCCCACCAAATACCATATATTATGTATTGCTTCCTTCCTCCCGGTATGACTATTTCCATTCCAAAGCATCGACCCGGATGGCATAACAAGCTGTCAACCTCAAGCATGATAATTTCAAGTCTGCTTGCAGTTAAGAATGTTTTGCCAATTCTTATGTAAAACCTTCTTGAACTGTCATATAATTTAAGATTGTCCGTTGAATTGTGCACCAGCATTATAATGGAGCTTTACGTTAAAGAGCATTATAATGGGGCGTTTTATGATCAACCTATTTATGTAGGCTGGCTCAATCATTCTGTATGAATCATTGTTAGCTTTTAACTACTGTGGCTATTTACTTTATGTCATCTTTAATTGGAAGAGAATACTAGCTTCCTATGATCACTTAAGTTGTTTGCTGCTGTATATAGAGAGAGAGGGAATTATAGAGGCTTGGCAAAAGAAAAGGAATTGACTACAGGAATAATTTTCCTTGACCAATGGTTACAATTAACTCAAGATTGGCTACCGAAACCAACTGAAAGACTTGGCAGAAATTAAGGCGAAGTGCAACTTCTCACTGTCCATATTATAACATTAGCAACTTCTTCTTCTCTTGACAGAAAAGAAAACTTCGCCTTCCACTTATGCTATTCAACAGCAGACCTTTAACTTATTGGTCCCCCGATTTTGAGTAGCAAGCTAGTTTGCCTAGAAAGTTAATTAATTACCTATTCGCTCGAAAATTGTTCTACCATATGCGACCAGCTAAATAAGAGCACGTGGTGTAGCACTATGTAAAAGTTCATCTCGGGGTTTGTAACACATAACCTCATGATTAATCCCACTTTAGCTTGTCTCAAAGTCTGTTTGCGTAAGTGCTCACGTCATTAATGTGTTAGTAACAAAACTTTCGGTAATGGGAGGCTGTATCAAATGTCATTTCCATGAAACTCACCCATGTGATTAACAGAAGTAGCATGCAACGTTGTCGTTCTACAAATCTTTTCATCAATCTCTGCACTCTGCATCAATCATGTTTTGCTTGGTATAGTAACAATAGTTTTCGTTCTATAAAGGAAAAAACGTAGTTATCTTTCACTGCAGTACAATATAAATAGACAGACCCCATTATTTTCGTTATTTTACTGATATATAACCCCACTACGCTGATCAACAGCCGGTACATGTGGGAGCAATCATTAGCATTCATGGATTGGTGTATCATAATTCGATTCGAGTCCAAACCTTGATTAAAGAAGATGAAATTACACAATAACTTTGTGAAGACAAAGATGTAACGTTGATGCAGCTAAATTAACAAACATAACATTACCCCAATGGTCTTAAACCATACTGCACTTGTATTTTCTCCACTACATGGGGCTTTTCTCCGTTCAAACGACACAGGCCAGGGGAGTCCGCGTTTACTGTCCACTTAATTAACTTGAGAGATTTAACCCTGAAAGAAATGCAACCTTGGAGAGAGCTTATCTAAAGCTCTATTGTGGTCCAAGTCAAGAAAACGTCACTGGACTGGAAAACTTTGATGTAGCAAGTTGGGCACTTGAACTTAAAAGCCCCGCTCCAGGGAAACGCTTCTAGGCTCTCCAAGCCCACTAGAAAACAATGCCTGTGAAACCAGGAACCCACGAAGAATTTTGAAATTGAAACCCATCAAAAGGGTAAATAAAACACTTCTGCAAGGGACGAGAAAACTTTTGAGTTTCGAACCCCTTACAAAATCTGATTATGATAATGCCGTAGTCTTTGATCGAAAAGTGAATATCAACAAGAGATTTCAATCAAATGGCACGAAACGGCAAGGTTCCAAATAGAGGTTAAACTAGTACGCACCATAATTGACAAAATTGATCCTGACTGAAACCTTTAGTAATGGATTAGATTCCAGAAAACCAAAATTTGGCAGCATAACAGCGTAATCCATAGTTTCTCTAACAATTTAATCACCATCGAACCATCCATGTACATATGATCTATACAAAAATGGAGGACAATCCAAGCAGAAACCTTGGAAGTTGGAAGTGATAGTATACATACAAGCCGACCACTGCAGTGATTGGCAAAAAGGTATACCACGGGTGCCTTAAGTGGCTCACAATTCATTTGCATCCATCACCGTTCATCTACTCCTCGCCATTAGAATTGAAAACCAAAGTGCAGAAAAGGGCTCCGAGTCCTATTCATCAGGGGCGGATATAGGGGGGAGCAAGCCGGGGCCCAGGCCCCCCCTAAATCCCAAATATGTATATATATGGTAATATTTTGACATAGTCTTCATGGTAGCTTGGTGGTGAGTGGAGCTTGTATTCATCATTTCAGCGTGGGTTCGAGCCCTAATCTTTGCTTTTTAAACAATTTTTGAGGTATTTCTCTTGATTTGTATAAATTTGGCCCCCCCTTGGATTTATTCTTCAAAATTTGGCCCCCTCTAATAAAAAATTCTGGATCCGCCCCTGCTATTCATGAACCCAAACATAGCAGCAACAGAAATAACCTTTGAGGTTCCTTGAGGAAAGTCCAACTAAAATTAACAAAGGTTTCCCGAAACTTGACATCATAGCATCCCATACCCACATTGACTCCCTAAAGAAAAAAGAAAAGGAATCACCACTAACAAAATAAGCTGTGAAACCATAGAATGGGCTAGATAAAGAATGACCAAACTTAATTGAGGAGTCACTTTTGGGAGCTAAATTTCAATGATATGGAGTTTTTGTTAAATAACTCAATTTCCCCACCTTCAGTGAGCTAAATTTAGAACAACCAGAGTACTAAACCATACTCAAACTGCACTAGTTGATCATCCTTTGAGCATAACCAACAACAAAGACTCTAATTTTAGTGCTTACTTTTTGTTCCAATAATACCAACAAACAAAAAATCAGTCAAGACAAAACAGATAACGCCAGAAAAAATAAAATAAAATTCCCATTTCATGATTTTCGAGTAATCGTCACAAGCTATATAGGAGTCAAAATCACTACCGAGGAAGAGACTTTCTTCGAGCAAGAATAGCTTTTCTCCACGACTCTACGCTCTGGCCTTCCGCCGTAGACGCTTCCTCAGCTTCCTGTACTTGTGCTTGTTCATCTTTCTCTTCCGCTTCTTCTTCACACTATCAGCCCACAAGGTCCTCGCTTCATCATCACCACCGCCACCATCAGCCTCAAAAGGCACCGCCTGATCAAACCCAGATGCCGGGATAGGGTTTAAGGAAAACCCAAATGGAGAATTGGGGTAGTAGTAGAAGTGACTATGAAGCTTAAAGTGGTTTTCGGGGTCTGCGCTTTGAAAGCAGGGTGCGGGGTTGAAGAGAGGTATTGGGTTTTCTGCGGTGAATTCTGATGATTTGGTCGGGTTGGGTGGTGGTGCGGGATTGAGTGTTGCGGTGACGATTCGTAGAGATTGTAGAGGTGGTGGCTTTGGTGATTTCTTTATTAGTTTTTGGAGTAAGTTTGCCATTTTGATGATGAGGATAATAATTATACGAACATGAAAACGAGGTGATTTGTGTTCGTGGTGAAGGGAGAAGAGGAAGGAGGTTTGATTAGAACAGATGAAACCAGAGACGGGCAGGAGTGAAAATTATAGGGGGAGAAAGGTAAAGTGAGCCGGACGGCACCGTTTCAAAGTTTAAAGGAAGAGTGCAAGCCAGCCGCGCCTATATTTGTGAGCCTTTCGAGAGATTGGCTCCGCAGAAACTGGACTGGGCTTCATAGAGCTCAATTCAAGTTGGGTTTAGCGGCAGTGGTTTTGTTATACTAAAAATCTAATTAGTATTTTAATTGAGCTTAATCAATTGTGTCACTGTTATAAAACGCATTGTAATAGTAGATGTCACTATTTCACCAACTCTTCTTTTCTGTATAAATATGTATACATAATGAATGAAATTCTTGAGAGCAAACGAGCAACACAGCTCGGCAGTTTTCCTTCTCTTCTTCATCTCTTCCCCATCCTTTTTCCTTTAACGAAATTCTCCATTAAACACTTAATTCTTAACACGTTATCAGCACGAACTCATCTCTACCCGAGCATCGAGCTTCGTTTTGTAGAAAAATGAAGAAGAAAAATCAAACCAAAGAAAAAAAACGAAAACTGGAAGAAGATGAACAGTAAAGTGCATGTGACACCCGGGGTCTATGAGGGCGGGAAGTGTACGCCGGTGCCGGGATGAGCATGGACAAGGAGCGGCTTCTAGACGGAGGGGCACAGGAATGAACCGAATCCACACCGGAATAGGAGAGATCCTGAGACTGTGTAGGGATGGGGCTGCACAGTTGGGGCGATTTCATAATTATATGGGTATGGGACTGTATAATTAAGAATAGCTCAAATGAAGTGATTTCGAGGTTGCACAGGTATGGGACTGCACAATCGAGAATAGCTTAAACGGTTTGATGGGTACTAACTATATCAACAAGGTGCACCTACCTTTTCGGTGCTCATTCTAGAAAAACTCCAAAGTTAAACGTGCTTGACTTGGAGCAATTCTAGGATGGGTGACCTCCTGGGAAGTTCTCCCCGAAAACGTGCGAGTGAGGACAAAGCATGTTGGAAAGGTCCCTTGTTAGTCTGTAGTGACAGTCGACAAGCCGGAACGTTACAATTGGTAGCGGAGCTCCAAAACTCCCCTAGTACGGTGCAGGGTTCGGGGACGAACCTAGCGGAAGCTGGTGGGCCTGTGACACCCGGGGTCTATGAGGGCGGAAAGTGTACGCCGGTGCCGGGATGAGCATGGACAAGGAGCGGCTTCTGGCAGGCTTCTAGACGGAGGGGCACAGAAATGAACCTAATCCACACCGGAATAGGAGAGATCCTGAGACTGTGTAGGGATGGGGCTGCACAGTTGGGGCGATTTCATAACTATATGGGTATGGGACTGTATAATTAAGAATAGCTCAAATGAAGTGATTTCGAGGTTGTACAGGTATGGGACTGCACAATCGAGAATAACTTAAACGGTTTGATGGGTACTAACTATATCAACAAGGTGCACCTACCTTTTCGGTGCTCATTCTAGAAAAACTCCAAAGTTAAACGTGCTTGACTTGGAGCAATTCTAGGATGGGTGACCTCCTGAGAAGTTCTCCCCGGAAACGTGCGAGTGAGGACAAAGCATGTTGGAAAGGTCCCGTGTTGGTCTGTGCACCCCTGGTTACTGTTCATCAGGAAGCGTTCCGGTCGGCTTCCCACCTCACCGCCACCACCACTGCCTTTCCCTTGCCGTCGCCGACCGAACGACACCTTCCCCGTCCTCAGACGCTGCTGGACGCGCCGTCCACAGCCGATGACCCGACGACCGAGCCCATGGACCCGACATGACCCGTCGGGTCTCTCTTCCTCCTCAAGCGTGCCTACAGCCGCCAGACGCAGCGCCGCCGCCCCTTCAGACGCTACGTCGCCGTTGCTGTGCCGCGCCACCAGTAGCAGTCGGGCCATGTCGCGATGTCACCAGTAGCGCCACCTGTGTCCCCTAGCACCGCCACCAGCCGCTTTGCCTTCCCGCCGCCCGCCTCGTCGCCGCGACCAGCAGGAGACGCGAAGCCGCCGCCGCCGGTTTGTTTTCCGCCGCCACCTGCAACAACCCATCCGGGGTTGAAGACGACCCGGATGGTTGTGATCCGGGTCGGGTTTGACCCGCGGGTTGATGGGCTGAAGGTTCTTGGGTTTGGGCTGCATAGTTCGGCCCACTGAGCAAAAAAAAAAAAAAAACTGGGCCGGTACTGTTCACGGCCCTGTCCAAAAAAAAACACAGAAAAATGAATAGAAAAGAGAGAAAAAGAAAAAAAAAAGGAAAGGAAAAGAGAGAAAAAGAGAGAGGAAAGAAAAAAAAGAAAAAAAGGGGGAGAATTTATATTATCACAAAAAAAAATAATTTTGAAAATGATATTATCAAAGTATATACCGGAATAATAACCGGGTATTAGTAAAATATATATTATATATTATTGCTGAAAGATTTATCGAGTAAACATACCCTCTATTATAGTATTCAATATTGACCGGCTAAGCCGCCTTATTTATTTGTTGGCCGGCTAAGCCGCCTTGTTTCATTTGTTGGCCGGCTAAGCCGCCTTTTTATTACAAATTGGGCTATGAAAAGGCCCTTTATACTTATTTTCTTGATTTTCTTTATGTTTTTGTTTGGGTTCATACAAGGCCCATCAATTTTAATTTTCTGTCATTTTTAAATTGGGGTAATTAATAAAAGGCTCTTGATTATTTATTTTAATTCAGTTTTTATTTATGTTACTTGAATGGCGGCCCTCATAATTTCAGGAAGAAATTTGAATATGGGCATTAAATGTTGAAATGCATAATAGTCTCGAAGACTAAATGAAAGAGTCCAGCAGACTCAATAAAAGAAAAAAATGCAGCAAAGACCTGAAGACTTACTGCCAAAAGGCCCATTGTATTTAATTTTTAGTCATTTATTTTAATTGGGCTAATTTATGTAAGGCCCATTATTTTTTAATTTTTCGGTTATTTAATTCTTCATTGGGCTCATTAACGAAAGGCCCATGTTTATTTCTTTCATTTTAGTCTTTAATTTTATTTAAATTATGTTATTCAAGACCCTTATAATTTCCAGAAGAAATTTATTATGGGTATCAAATGCGGACAGGAATTTACATGATAATAGTCTGGGAGACTAAATATAAGAGTCCAGCAGACTCAATAAAAGAAAATACAACGAAGACTGAAAGTCTTACCGTTCAAAAGATCCTGAAGATCCTTCAAAGAAAAATCGAAAATAAAAGCTATTACCACCAGAAGAAGGAAATAATATAACCACCAGAAGGTGGATATTATACTTGCTTACCCTGAAGGAGCAATTTATTTTATATTCAATTTATTTTATGTTCAGTTTAAATTATTACGCATTGCAATTTATTTTCTTTACTTTTCAGTACTTTATAATTGTTTCTAGAATAAAGACTCAAGCATTAGTCTCGAAGACAATGCAAAATTGACATCCACAGGGGGGGGAATATATGTGTGGATGTCAATATAACATATTATGACATCTCGAAATGAGAAAAAGATTAACACGCTCCAGAAGAGCATAAATCTAAATATGTTCTTGAATAACGCATGTTTTAATATGATCTAGAAGATCGTATTTTTACACTCTGGAAGAGCATATACTCTTGAAGAGTACAAACACCCCCAGTAATAAAATGAATTATTATGGATCCCAATGAATTGACTCTGATCTATTCCTTGAAGCGAATAAGACAGTATAATTATTTGTGCCTGTGGGCGTAAATGAGATAATAAATGGAAAAGGCTCAAAGCAAACATGCATATTATTATTGCATAAACGGATACATAACTGGAGAACATTCAAAGAAAATGGTTCTCATACATATGTTTAAATAGTAATCTATCTGTTAGGTTCAACATTAACACTGAAACTTTGAGCCTCACCATTAATGTTGACCCTAACACTTTCGTTCCAGGAGAACCACATACCACTCATGTTGTTTTCTCTAGGTATCTCAAACCGATTTGTTGGAGGAAAACGAAGTGGAATCACACCATGATTCTCTCCTGCTTGCCACAAAGTCTCAGTAATCAGTACCATGTTAGGCTTGTACTGATTCTTCAGATCCCTTAAGGTACGCACAAAGTCTTGAGACCTTCTTGCTACACCCCTACAATTCCACAGTAAAAATCGTACCTTAGGCCATGTAGGTGGTAACCCAGTCACCCTTGGGACGCTCCGAGCCATCATAGAAACCTGATAATAACTGCTTTGATTTAAAATTTGACATGAAGGCTCTAGCTGAAAATCCTGCAGTCTATTAGATATGAAAAACATAATAGAATTAGCCGAGCCATAAAAGGAAACCCTTAGATTGCTTTGGCCCTCTAGGAAGAATGTTTCTTCCATAAGAGTTACAAAGAACCTAGATGAATATATTTCATCAATAAACACTAAACAAGGAATTCTTGCCAGATCATTCGGTAATTCCTCTTGCTGCTTATTCACCATGCTATAAGCTAACCCATTTCTTCTTCCTAGAGAGGCACCCTCAACAAAGAAAACAGTAGCTTGGGAAGGCATTTTTCTTGTATTGTTGATTTTTCTGAGTTTTCTGCATCTTCCTGTATCAACCGCCTCCCCTTCTTATAGTCTGAGATTAAACAGCTAGGTGTCAGTTTTTCAAAATGTGGACCCTTTTTCTGTCTCCGAAAAGATCCAGAAGATTTTTCAGTAATTAAAACTTTGCATTATTTGTCAGTAAACTCCAAAGCTTTTCAATCTTCGAGGTTTTGCTTTTGGAAAAGTTTGCCACTACTTTAATTATTGTCCAATAATTCTGATCTTTTTTGACATGAGTGGCATAAATAAGCCTAAAATTGGCACATATATAGCTAGCCTGAAGCTAGCAGTTGAGTAATCGAAACTTAACATATCAAGACATAAGCTGAAATGCTTTAGCCTGAAGCTAGAAATTTTAAGTGTTTAAATACACAAGTTTATACAGCCTGAAGCTGAGACCAACTAGAAGTTGGCTGATAAATATGTAATTTATAGCTACTATACACCAGCCAGAAACTGGTGAATAATTTTTCTAAGTTATCCAGCATGAAGCTGGCACCAACTTGAAGTTGATATATGGACTTATTGTTTGGCATGACCGGTTGGGCCATCCCGGGTCAATAATGATGCACGAAATTTATTAGATCATTCATTGAAAAATCAGAAGTTTTACAATCAATGAATTTCTATGAGTTTGTTTACTGCGAAAGTTATTATACTGCCTTCCTAAGATTAGAATGGCCTAGTATCACCAGCAAGTTTGAGAATAGTTCAGGGACATAAACGCGGACTGATAAATCCGCGGTGTTAACCATCTAGGTAATTTTTACGATGCATCGACTAGATGGTCTATTGTGAAACGCAAGTTGGCATTGTGCGCACTTATTTAATAATTTGGCCACTTGCGGGTACATATCCCTACTTATGTTGTTAGACTATATGTCTAGATAATGCTGGTATGTTTCTTCAGTGGATGATGTATATCATTGGAAATAAACCCAAACAGATCTGGGCCATATTGACAATTGATTGCAGGACCATTGATGAAATATCACTGTTTGAGAAAATGGTATTTTATATGCAGCAACACTTGAGTGCATCAAGACAACATGATAAGATCTCCCCTTTTAATTGATTAATGGTCACATACTTAGTATCTCCCCTCTTCGGACCATCGATTATATAGTATAAAAATGCTCCACCACAGCATTGTTTTGTTGGTCCTTAAAGAAGATTGGGAATATATGTTGTGTATGTTGGGTATGTTAATTTGATAATAGAGTTTACCCAACATAAGGGGGAAGAAAGAAGCAGCTGGATCAAGATTCAAGATTGTTGAAATACATTATATATATGAATGATGATCCTCATATAATCAAAAGAAGATAATTCATTTGCAGAAAAATTGATATGTAATTGCCAGACACATTTAAATAAAGTGTGACTATATACCAACTGCAAATGCTCCTGTTTAAATTGATGTTCCTGAAGAACAATATAAGTATGCAAATCTATAGTTTATACTCGGTTCCAAAAAGAAAAGAAATTCTCAATAGAGAAAAAGGAGCAAATGTGATAAGATGGCCCAGTAAGAAAATATGGCCTCCAGTAGAGGTTTGAATTAAAAGTCTTCTAGAAGAGGTTGATTCTCTGACACAAAGTGATAAAGTTCCAAAAGTAACTCAGGTACCTGAAATAAGTGAATATGATGAGATCTCAATTACAGTGTCAGAAGTAAGATGGAACCGACGAGAAATAACCGTCGACGGAATAGAATTTTTATAGCCCTAAATATTAAAATAGAGGATCATGAACCTACTAATGAATGTAGGTGCTGTATGATTGGCCAAAATAAAGAGATATAATTAAAGGCTGTGTTAGACTCGCTTGCGAAGCAAGATATTTATCGGACCTGTAGTCCGTACACCAGATAGTGTAAAATTGATCGGTCGAAAAATGGGTATTTGCGAGGAAAATATAAATGAGATATAAAGCACGGTTGCACAAAGTTTTACCCGAACGATCTGGTATTAATTATGAGGAGATTCACTCCCCTGTGGTGGATGCAATTATTTGAAAGGTCTGGCATTATATAAAGAATTAGAAATGCATCTAATGAATGCTTTTACAGCCTACTATGGATCCATAAGATTGTGAGATATACATAAAGATCCCTGCAGGATCCCAGTTGCCTGAAGCAACTAATTCCCGGGAAATTACAAAAATTGAACTGAGTTTAAATCATTTTGAGTATGAATAAATATGTATGTTTAGTGATTGGAATTTCAGAAGAGGTTTCCAAATACCGTGCTATTAGACTGATCCTGGAGTACTCTGTCTAAGTGCAATATGTATTGCTTGTAACATAAAGCCTGAAGCTTTTGATTTAAGCCTATTGGCAATATATGTTTTTGCTCTTATCTTCGGGAAATAACAAATGTATAATCCTGTAAACCCGAAAGAGAGTATAGTTGATTTTTGTAGATGTAGATTTCTTATTTAGTCCACATAAAGCACAGACGGAAATCAACTACAACTTTACACATGATGTTGCTATATTATCGGGCCTACAAAAGCAAGATGAGAAGATAGACTCTCCAACGACAAAATTATGAAGATTATGCTGCCAACTCTGTCCAATTGAAGTTATGATGTAACAAAAATGATCAGACAAAACACACGTCACTAGAAGCTGACAAGGACGATTGGCATGCAATAATATCAAGCAATCAATGGAGGCCAAAATGAGGGAGAGTAGAATACGCACTGCATTCTTTTTTCCTTCACCAAGTTTTTATCCCACTGGGGTTTTTCTTGGTAAGGTTTTTAATGAGGCAGTTCCCCATTTAGCGTATTCTACCCAATACACAGTGACATCCAAGGGGGAGTGTTATAAAACGCGTTGTAATAGTGGATGTCACTATTCCACCAACCCTTCTTTTCTGTATAAATATGTATACATAATGAATGAAATTGTTGAGAGCAAACGAGCAACACAGCTCGGCAGTTTTCCTTCTCTTCTTCATCTCTTCTCCATCCTTTTTCCTTTAACGAAATTCTCCATTAAACACTTAATTCTTAACAGTCACTTACTTGTTAATTCATTATTTATGATTGTACTAGATTTTCTCTTAATATTTCTTTTACGCTTATAATTAGTTATTTCAAGCTCAATCATGTATTCAAACTGGATTTGTCAAAATTTATTCAAGCTTAACGTAATGAACCAAGTTTGAGCATGAATAGCGAAGCTTTGCACCAACTAATATTATGCAGCGATGGTTTATAATTATACTTCTAGAATATAAAGGAAAAATTTTGTCATAAGTGAAGATTAAAAGATTGTTTTAAAAAAACAAAGACAAGGAGAGAAAATAAATATCTAGATGGAAAAATAAAATTGCCCTCACGCAGGATCGAACTACGGACCTTCAGTTTACAAGACTGACGCTCTACCACTGAGCTATAAGGGCTTGTTGACGACGAGATAATTACATTTTTATAAGTCAGTAAAACAGAAAATCTTCAATTAGAGGAAACTGCTCTAAACCGGAAAACGAAAACGACGGTTTCCAAATGGAGGAGAACGCCTTTGATCCTGTAAGCTTATTTCTTCTTCTCTGCTCCTAATTCCTTCGATTGTTAATTATTCTGTTTTCTTCATTAATTTTTTATGTTTTGTTTCAGGATCTAATTCACGCCATTTTCAAGCAGTTATGGAAAAGAAGAGCTCTCGGTTTGTCAAACTCACTCTGCTTTAAACAATATCAAACTCTTCGATTTCACCTTCCTTGTCTTTGATTCTCTTTCCATTTACTTGAACTTTCTGTGGCTATTGTAGAGCGCGAGAAGAACGAAAACCTTGACGCTATGGATTGCGAGGTCCTATTCTCTCGAATTCTTTTGGTTGTTTTTGTGCATTTATTTGATTTTTTTCCAATTTTAGGGCTCCAATTGATGGAATTTTTTTATAATTTTTGTGGATTGCATTTCAATGAAAGCTATATGGTATCGATGCAGGTAGGGCCTGGGACATCTAATAAGAGGAACCGGCCTACTTCTGGTACATTACTAAAGCATACTTTGGCTATTGTTGGATTAAGGATTTGTTGTGATGTTCACCAAGTGTTTGTGCATTTGCCTTTTTTTTTTTTCCCCCCCCTCTTTCTGATTGTGTTTTCTTGTGATGTAGCTCATGCGAATGCATTGAAGCTTAGCTGTGAACTTCTCCGGATTTTTATATCAGGTTAAACTGTGTGCAAGTTCAAAGCTTACAATGTGTTCCTTGTGGAGGAAATAAGATGGTGTTTTTTGCACTTTTGTAGTGAGAGATTTTATGGATCGGTTTGTGTTTGTGCAGAGGCGGTGCAGCGAGCTGCTACCATTGCAGAAGCTGAGGGGTCTGCTAGGATTGAGGCCACTCACTTGGAGAGGATTCTTCCACAGTTACTTTTGGATTTTTGAGATTGTGCAGGACATGAAACATATGGTCTGGGTTATGATTTGCTTTTTTTTTTTTGTGTTATTCAAAATGTGAAATCGTTGACAATGTAGGTCAGGAAAGTGTCTTGGAGAATTATCTGGGACAGCTGATGTTCTCGATTTGTACTCGAGCTCAATGATGAACTAAAATCTTATATCAGGCTACTGTTACTCTAGCTGATGCATTTTTCCATATCTTTTTTTGTTCAATCCAAGTGATTGACATGAGTGCTATCAGACGATGTTTTCTGTTGTGTTGTTTTTGGTCAACAAAAATACTTACAGTGGCATCAGCAGAGTGCAGGGTGTGCTTCTTGAAGCACAAAACTTGCTCGAAGGAATATTCTTTGGCATTCTTTCTACGGATGAGTTGCCTCAACAAGTTCAGTGTCCTACATCAGCTCTGGGAACTTGAGGGGCTATTGACAAGGTGAGAAAGATTGCAAAAGAGAAGTGTAAAAAAATTGATCCCAGGCAGCTTCTATTTTACCTTAAGTTAGTGGTGAAGGAGGCATTACGATTCCATTCCATCCATCAGCATTACTGCTTATTCCTTGGGAAACTGCTGAAAGCTGCAAACTCAGGATCACAATGTTCCTGCCAAAGCCAGGGCACTGCAGCGTTTATAGTCCATCTAAGAGATCCATGGATAGCTCTACTGATTTTGGTCCTTAAGCTCATAGCTCTACTGGCAGCTTCTTATTGTCTCTTGGTGATTTAGCTTGCAAAGTGGCCTTGAAAATCTCCTGTAGATTTTCAACTCGAAACTGCCTAATACAAAGGAAGCAGAGGTTTGGCTATGGAAGAACAGTTAGGCACAAAAAAGCACTAGAAAATTCCTATATGCCTACTAGCTAGTCACCCTCAAAATGAGTAGACACCACGATCTTCAAGATTGTTGCTTCGAATTGACTTTTAGAAGAATCATTGAGCTAGAACAACCAAAGCCCAAAGGTGAAAAAGCAACTTAAATGTGCCTTAAGCCTTATACCCTTAATTGGGTTTTGTACCTTACCGGTTTGATTGCGGTAACTATCGGGTCACGCATGGTATACACGCGGCAATTGTATAAGAATATAAAAGTTATAAACCATCTAACCTAATTAACAAACCGCTTTCTGGTAAAAAAGAAAGGAAAAACGCAGTTTAGCCTCTCCCTCTCTCTCGCTCTCTCTCCCTCTCCCCACAGCCGTCGTCCTCCTGTTAGCTGATATAATGGGGAGGTCGGATACAACTCGAGATTGCAACTGCAAGCGAAGAAAACAGAGTGACCCAGAAGAAGAAGATCATATTAGTCGCTTGCCATGTGACGTTCTTGGGAACATAGTGTCTCGGCTGACGATGAAAGAAGCTTTTAGCACCACCATCCTCTCCCGGAGATGGAGATACGTATGGACACTATTTACGGGTCACCTAGACTTTGATAATTCCTTCAAGGTGTGGAAATTGCGCCATGGCTTTGGCCCCGAGCAGCATCTTGCCGAAACGCGGAGGTTTGCTGAGGGAGTGGATAAAGTCTTGTCTAAACTGCAGAGCCCCACCATTGAGAGCCTGAGAATCAATTTTGATGTGGATTCTCAATCCGATCTGGATAGTTGGGTTCGTTATGCCATCCAAAAGGATGTGAAAAAACTTGACTTGAACATGTTAAGCATCCTAAGAAACTACCAAAACATGCTCAGCTATGCCTTTCCCTCACACTTGATGGATGCTTCCAGTTTTAGTTCTCTAACGGACTTGCACTTGGTTCACATCGACATAACTGGTCAAGATGTGGAGCATATTTTATCACACTCTTCATTGCTTCGGGTGTTGAGTATTTCGTATTCGAATCTCCTGACAAGTCTCAAAGTGAGGAGTCCTGATCCTAATCGATGTCTAAAGCTCAAGTACTTGAAGTTCTGGGATTGTGGGATTTTGAATCTTCATGAGTTATCTGCTCACGAACTTGAGACATTTGAATACTTTGGACCGCTCCTAGTAATGGACAATGCAGTGGTATGCCTCCCTAGGCTTGTTGAGTTATTCATCGGGGGTCCTTGTATGAGCGGTCCGTCTCCTCACACGCAAAAATCATTATCATTGGTGTTAAGAAGAGTGCGAACCTTTAAAATGGGCGTGCCTGTGTTCCTAGTGAGTTTCTTTCGGTTAGATTTCTTCTGTGCATCTGTGTCCTGTTTCCGTTCTATTCCTTTTATCATAATTTTTTTTATGATGATTTACTGATATTAGTTTTTTTTTTTTTTTCTCAGGGCCAGCGTTCAAATTTCAGCCTCACATGTCAATATTGGGTCACCCACCTCGAAATATCATTCGATAAATTTTGTCTTAACATTATGTGTCGTCTTGCTCCCTTCCTGTCCTCGTTTTGGAATTTGCAAAGGTTAACACTGAAGGTAAGTATTTCCTCTTTTGAGAGAGGCTAAAATGCTGTGGCAGCTATATATATATAGGAGGAGGGAAAAAAAGAGTGTCCGTTGTTATGCCTGAGAGGTTAGCTCAAAGGCATATGTGATTTGCATATGGCATAATACTGGTTGTATCTTGCAGCACAAGGTTAAATGTACATATAACATATATAGAGAGAGGTTATCACATGAGGTTAACAAAATCATAATCGGCGTAGGCAGTGCGGCGGGTACATCTTTTAGTCATTGGGATTGAGACACATTTAGCTAAAAAGGTTGTTGGTATAGTTGACTAGGTGAACGTTTGAGGTTGTTTTTATAGCTGTCTTAATTATAAGTAGTATCCTGATGAGCAATTACTATGTGATACAATTGACACTACTGTTGTACCGCTGCTTTTGAATCTCTTTATTTGTAACTAATTTGTTGGTATAAGTGTGTTTTGATGTGGGTGTTTGTTCTATATTTCAGTTGTGTTATTCAATTCATTTGAGGAATATCTCAAGCTTTGACATCTTTGCTGCATTAAATCGGAACCTTAAGGTGGTGGAATTAATCGGGTTCAGTGGGTTTGAAGGTGATTTCCAGTTAATGATGTACTTGCTCGAGTATTCTCCAATGCTTGAGAGGATAGTTATTGATCCTTGTGTCCCATATGCGATTGGAACCGTTGAGGAGAGTACAGCGAGGCTATCCAACAGGTATAAACAAGCTAAGGAACGCGCATTAGCACTGGAGGCCAGCCTACCGCTGTGGGATTTTGAAATAGCATGAATACAGGCACACACAAGACTCAAGAGCAAACTACTGCAAGTTACAGTTCACCTCCTAATCCTAATGTTCAGACTAGAATACAGCAATCTCGAGAGTTGACGCATCACAGAGGTACACCATCGTCTGAATGTAGATCTTCCCACTAGTGTTCTGTCCTCCCTGACCTCCGGCAGCGTTGGCCGCGAAAGACAAAGAACAGGCACACCCGTGAAGAGAAAAAGAGGTATGAGGAGGGGAAGAAATGCGAGGGGGGATGGGGGAGAGATAGGGTGAGGGAGGAGGATCAGCAGCATCTTCCCGAAACATGTAGGTTCATAGTTGAGACAAAATGAGTGGAGACTCTACGGTCATTCAAAGATTGTTGCTTCCAATTGCCTACTGCCAAAGTATGGTCGTCTATCATGTTAATTACTTTACACGCGTCGTTTGCTATATAAAATTATGGCTGTTTTTGTTTTGATCCAGTCAAGTTCTAAAACCTTTTCTTGTTTCTTTTCTATGATTAAACCGTAAGAAACTAATTCTGTCGAAATGGGGAGCAGGATTGATATTTCATAATGCTATTTTGACAGAAACGGGAAGTGGCGGCAATCCTAAGCAACTTCTGTTCTTTTATTTTTTTGGCTGCAATTGGGTATCATGGCATCTACGTATTTCATTTTCCATTTCCATGATTTTGGCGTGCCATTGGGCAGCGAGCGGCAGCATCTAATTAATGATAATATTTTGTTTGGGGGTCGATGTAATGACAATAATGAATGCATAAAGGTCCGGGAAAAATTTTCATGATTAGGTAATATTCCAAGCCAAAGGATTTACAAGTTTTACTCGATCCCTTTTATCTGGTCATGGGAGGAAAAAGAAAACAAATCTATCAAACCATAGTAAATTACAATTACGATACGAACTCTAAGAATTCTTTTTATCACTCATTCCCTTGCACGTTCAACCTAGCATCTTCTCCCCAAACACGAAATCATTTGAAGACAGTATAATACATTATGAGAGTGTCAAAATGTAGTAAAGAAAGCAAGGTACATAGGTTGGTAAGCAATACGGAAAAAAAATAATGAACAGTTGAAAGTATTTGTACTGGGAAGTCACCGTGGTGGAGGCTTACTTTCACTTGAGGAAACTTCCAAGAACCGACCTACACCAGTAAACAACATATCCATCCATCATCTACTTCACTTGCAACCCAACCGCCAGGACCACTTTTCTCTATCTCTCCATGGACTTCTCCGCCCACTGATTTCACATCCACTTTTGTCTCTTACTGTCTGAGCCGAGACAGGCATTGCTGCATATCTAAAGTTCTTGTCAAAGGTTTGGTTTCCCTCGCTGAAAGATCTTGCAGTTCCTTATTTTACTTCCACTTTAATCTCTTTCATTGTACACGTACTGGGTTTATTGTTGTTAAAATTGGACAAGTTGAGGTTTTCTCAGCTTGGAATGTCTGTGCATATCTGATTATTCCAAAAGAAATCTGCTTATTATTTTAGAATGCAGATTGCTAATAGCAATTAGTAATTGTGGGTTTGTTGGGATGCGGATGTATGAGAAGCATTTTGAGCTTAGAATGTGGGTACTGCGTTGGTTGCCTTTTGACTTGAGAGGCAAAAGGTCTTTGTCAACTGAATTCTGACTTCTTCAGTGACAACAGACAAGTATCTTTTGACTTTTAGAAGAATCGTTGAGCTAGACCAACCAAAGGAGAAAAAGCAAATTAAGTGTTCTTTCAACTTAACAAATATTGTTGTTTTACTGTCAAATTTGGTGTTGGAATCTAACTTCTGGAGTCATTAGGTAATGCCTTATTTTGCTTGGAAATTTGTGTTCTTTGGTTGTATGCTGCGATAATATCTTTCTGTCATCTTAAAACGAAATTTCCATATTCGTCTTCAATCAGTTCTCAGTTTTACAGTTTCAAGTAGTTTTCCCTTAAGCATTTCCGGATTCTGTGTTCTTAGGAATGCAATTACTGTGGTAAACTTTTGGTTCTCATAGTTTTTAATTGTGCTTATACTCATAGCTTGCAGAACTTATGGGTGGAAAAGTTTCAAAACGTTCGAGACGTTCTCCTAGTTCACATTCATGGAATCAACCCAACTATCCACCTCCTTCATATGCCCAACCAAATGACTTTTCCTCATATGCTCAATCAAGTCAAGAATATGCAACATACCCACCTCAATCTCAAAACAATGTTGCTCCGGCACCAAATTCAAGGGGGTTGGAGAGAAAGTACTCCAAAATAGATGATGATTACAATAGCCTAGATCAGGTAAGATGAGTTATTTCTACATATATAATGATGGTTAGTTCATGACGACGAAATGCAGCAAGTTTTGGTTGGTAACTGCAGAAGATGCTCTTGGTTTGAATGTATTTGAGGTTGTGTTTGCATTTTGTGATCTTGCACTACCACTAACAATTTCAGTTTAAATTTTCTTACTACCAATACGATAATGATTTTGCTTAACCTTAACACCATTGACAGGTTACTGATGCTCTGGCACGAGCTGGCCTTGAGTCTTCAAATCTCATTGTGGGTATTGATTTCACAAAGAGTAACGAGTGGACAGGTTGGTCTTGTCTGAGAGAATACAAGTTCACTACTTTTCTTCTATTCACTGCAAAAACTTGCTAAACCTGCTTCAATATAGGTGCAAGGTCATTTAACAGGAGAAGTCTACATCATATTGGAGATGATCCCAATCCCTATGAACAAGCAATTTCTATCATTGGCAAAACGTTATCTACCTTTGACGAGGATAACTTAATTCCCTGTTTTGGATTTGGAGATGGTATTTCCCTGAGCAAGAGTTCCACTACTTGTTCTTTTTAAAATTCTATTTACTTGACAGCTGAAACTGTATCCATATGATTTTGCAGCATCGACTCATGATCAGGAAGTTTTCAGTTTCTTTCCAGATGAAAGATTTTGTAATGGATTTGAGGAAGTGTTGGGACGGTATAGAGAATTGGTTCCTTGTCTAAGGCTTGCAGGTTGGAAATAGGATCGTTATTTTGTTCAATTTCTTTGGTTGCTTTTCATATTGTTGATCTTCTCAGTTCTCCAACAGGACCAACATCTTTTGCCCCTATCATTGAAACGGGCATTAGTATAGTTGAGCAAAGTGGGGGGCAGTACCATGTTTTACTAATAATAGCTGATGGCCAGGTACTTTAGCTTCTTCTCAGCTACTGTGTTATCACCATTTCTGTTTCATGATTTCATGAGACATTGGCATGTCTGGCAAAATGTTGACTTTTTCTTGAATGACAGAAGTAAGATGTTCAAAGAAGTTTGCTTTAATATTCTGTTCAAGTCAGTTGCATACAAATGAGAAAGCAAACTGAGATTGCAGCTGATCAGTAACTTTTAGATAGCAAAAGGCTAAATTGACTGTACAATTGATGAAAATGTATTGAAAATCCAAATATTTATCTCTGTTACCGATTTCCTGCTGAGACTGGTTTATGTAGCTTATAACACAATCGATAGAAACTGCATTTTTCAGGTGACAAGAAGCGTTGATACTGAGCATGGACAACTAAGCGCTCAGGAAAAGAATACTGTTGAAGCAATTGTTAAAGCAAGGTTAAGTTATTAGGCTGGCTTCTTGAAGTAAGGATTTCAGTCAGAGAACACTCTATCATTCGTGCTTGCTGGTTTTCAGTTCGTGCCCCCTATCAATTGTTTTAGTCGGAGTCGGGGATGGACCATGGGACATGATGAAGCAATTTGATGACAACATACCTGCTCGTGCATTTGACAATTTCCAGGCAAGTGGGTTGCTTGTATTGACTACTTTTATGGTTTAGGTAAATGGTGCAATACTAAGTTGGAAACTGCATCCCTTTTGTCAGTTTGTAAATTTTACAGAAATAATGTCAAAGAATGTGGACCGCTCCAGAAAGGAAGCAGCATTTGCTCTGGCAGCCTTGATGGAAATACCGGCTCAGTACAAAGCAACATTGGAGCTTAATTTATTGGGGTAGTTAATCATCTTCCCCTAGTGGTTTTTGCCATTCTGGCCAGTGACAGTGTTGATCTTTTGTTTCTTTCATCTATCTACCAGTGCCACTAGAGGGAAGGGAATGCACAGGGTTCCTCTTCCCCCTCCCCAGTATGGTGGAACTTCAGTCAGCAACCCAAAGCCTTTGCAGTCTAACAGCTTCCGTCAACATACACCTTCCCATCGACAAGACACGGCTGCCACAGCACCTCCCACAAGTTCTGCTTCTGACAACCATGTAATGCCACAGTTCCATCTTTCTGCTGTTGAATCAATTTCTAATATCCTGCATTAGCTACATAACGTTGTTAACCACATTATTTTAGTAAGCATAGTGCATTTCCTGCTGGAAAGGACTATGCCCTCTGAGATCTCAAGTCTAACAAAAGCTTTACTGGTATGATCCTGCCAGCTTTGTCCCATTTGTATAACTGATCCAAAGAATATGGCCTTCGGATGTGGACATCAGGTAATGGAATTGCTCTCTCTCTCTCTCTCTGTGTGTGTGTGTGTGTGTGTCTCACAAATAATCATGGGAATGAATCCTACAATATACTTTAATTGCAGACATGCTGCGACTGTGGACAAGATCTTCAGTTATGCCCTATCTGCCGAAGCACCATTCACACCAGGATAAAGCTCTATTAGATGCTACCGCTTGTATCAACATTTTTTTCTACTACTTTAATTTCAGCGTGCTGGGTCTTTTCTCCTTGCAATTTCCTCTCCAATGGAGGATTTATGTAATACATCATTATTAGAACTGGCATGCATCAGACCATGTTCTTAGATTGTTCTAATGTCTTTGTAAATAAATAATTCTCAATTTACCAGCTCTCTTATGAGTTATCATCTAGTTATTTAGCTATGGAAGGCAGTATGTGAATGCCTTCCTAAGTATCATATCGAACTACATGATAAACGTGAATCTGCTATTCATGAAAAGAGTTAAAGAGCCCAAGACTGCTCTATGGTAGTAGCTAAAAAGAAATCATGTTTCCTTAATTTCTTACAGTTGTGGGTTTCTTGTTTACAAAGGAACAGTTCTGTAAATTATAGAATAAATGCTTGCTTGTGAATTCTACTACTAGTTTTAAAGTAACATTAATGCTTACTTTCCCAGTATTGCCGTACTGTCAATTCTAGAAGAAAGAACGGAACAGTACAGGAAATGCACAGAGAATCCGTGAGTACGAGGACATTGATTCGATATCCTTGCATCTCTTATCAAGGATATTTCTTCTAGCAGTTCACCTAAATTTTCAGCGCTCCAGTCGTCTTAATTGCACTCAACTAAATTTTTGTACCGTTCCTTTCATTAGAAGCCGCAAGAAAAAGTGACAAGGGTACTACTCCATTCGTTTAAGAAGGAGAAAGCCAACCCCACAATCATCTCCTCCACAAGCTCCTTCATTTTCTCTTCAGATATCACACTAATATCACACGTCTCTCCCTGAAATGGCATCAGTGACCAGACTTCCTTATCACAGGCTAACATATGAAGGTTGGTCCAATGAAATAGCTGACGATGAGAGAGCATTTAGCAGGATCAGGAACTTTTCCTGGAGCAGGAAGTTCTCCATAAGAAGGCGGCTTCGGCTTCGGCTTAGGATTCCAGGTTTGAGGAGATTCTTTATCAGGAAAAGGCGTAGGCTCGTTGCAAAGGTTAAAGTTTCTTGGTGCAAGACCTGGAAGAGGCTGAAGAATGGGCAGACTTATATGAATGATCTTTTGGGAGGAAATTTTCTAGTCTTGCAAGTTAGCTCGGCTCCTTTCAGTTGTGAAAACCCTTTCAAGGTTAATGGCATGGGTGGCATCCCTCCTAGATATCCTCCTGCCAAAATTGGTTAATTTTTTTTTTCTCTCATCAATACTTTTTATAGTAACTGGTTGTATATTCTGTGTGGCTTGAGGCAGCTATATGGATCTTCTGGAGCTAAGTGAGATTGCTCTGGCCCTCCAATATGGACCACTATCCTTTGTAATCGTTGTATCTAATAATAATATATTGCATTTGGTATTATATACCCTTCATGGCTAAGGAAAAAAGAAGACAGGGCAGTTTACTGATTTATATTGCTAGCAGTTGAAAGTACAACTTTTTTTTTGAGAATCAAAGTGATTTTCATTGATTTTTTGATAATACTGAGTTAGAGTAAAGACTCTAACATGCATACAAGCTCTGGACTTGTATTATTGAGCAAGAAGATTTCATAACTTCTATTGATGCTTTTTTTTTTTCTCTATATACAGGGGAATTAATTTATTATTACAGCAATTAAACCAATTTGATATGTATGATTAAATAAAATTTTATGTTTATACTTCTGCGAAGAAACTGTAAGTCTTAATATCATTTACAATTAAACGGACGGCAGCTATGGTGGTTACCACCGCAAGAAGAGAAAAGAAAACTATGTTGAACCAATGCCACACATAGTTCTTCATTTTGGCTGTCAAGTTTTGCATGACCCTTTTACATCTAGATTCTATTTATTTGAATTGTCTTGTTTAATAAATGATCAGGAGTTAATTACCTTAATGAAGACCATACTTGGGAACACAAAGGTCAAAGGTGTGAGTGTAAAAGATCCAAAAAGGTTCACAAAATCACCCATGAAAGCAAAAGCTGCAGTCACAAATGTGTTTCCTCCAAAGAATATTGCTCTAAGGAGGAGCAATCTTTTTATGTCTCCCTTTGAATGCATGGTTTCCCCTAGTTTAAGGAACTTGGTATCAAGGGCCTCATGGATTGGTGTATCAAACATCTGTGTTCAAATTGTCAACGTAATAGTAATCAGATTATACTTATTTTTCCATCAAATTAGCAAAAACCATATATCGAAGTTTAAGGCCTTAGTTGTTGTGCTATGATAGATTGTAGAAACACTACTGTGTTGATCATAATCTTCAAGGAGTTGGAGCCACTTAGCTCCTCTGGTATATAGACGTGCCTCTAGACCCATTAACCTAATAGGCTCACCCCGTAATAAACTACAAGGCCAAATGTGTATTGTAAAGACAAGGATTTCCTCATGTTCTCTACAGCTGGCTTGCAAAAAGTTGACTGTTCGTTCATGCAAGAAAATCGGGTTCAATACATTTTACGCCATGAACTTTCCCTCAAATCATACTTACCCCTTGAGAAACAAACGGTATTTGACCCTCTCATCTTCATTTTTCAAATCATCATTACCCCTTCGGAAAAAAAATCGATATTTGACCCTCAGATTTTCATTTTTTTCAGTTCAACTCTTTTGGTTGGACCGATTCCGTTTGATTTAATAGAGATAACGGTGCACAACGCGTGGTAGTATCTTGACCATTCAAAATTATTTTCTTTTTTACATAAAAAAATATTTATTCAAAAAAAAATATTGACAAAAAATATTGACTTTTTTTTAAAAATTTAGATATGAGATTGAAATACTCCATTACATAATAGATTAATTAATCTATTATGTTTAGTTGTTGCGTGATCAAATGCATTTAGCTGATGCAGTGAGGCATTCCTTGCTTTTCTGGAAGCTGCACCTAAGGTTCGACAAAGGGCCTGACAATGTATATTCGGTGTTGTGTTTGTATTGTTTTGATTGATAATATTTCTTTATTTGGTTGTGATATCTTATTTTGGTGACACAAAGAGAAAAAGTATTTAATTGGGTTGTTTTACTGGGCATTTGATTCCTTAATTATATTGTGTTGAATTGGTTTTTTCCCATCAATTACTTTAGTAATTTATACTTGTATATGTAAATGTGATTGGAAACATCTTGGTTTGTTTGGCTGCGGACTTCGTGGACTTTCTTTTAAAATCAAGTGCGTAAATAGATAGTGTATGGAAATGTTAATTAAAGATGGTATACAGAAATGTAAGTAGAGATATCTTGGCATGGTTTTGTTTGGGTGCGGGAAATATTGATTCAATGCTTGAGTATGAATGCCACCTTGATATGAAAATGTAAATAAATGGAAATGTAACTATGGATATCTTTGGTATGGTTTTGGCTGTGTACAGGGATGATATGATGTACAAATAGGCTCTGGAGTTATCTTTTTGTTTATTTTTTTCCCATTAGTTACTATTCCATTGGGAAGCAACAGGTGCAAGGACAGATGTTCACCCTCAATGGAAGCGTCTCCACAACGTGTCATGCCAATACTATGGAATAGTGCCACCGCACTTCTTTTTTCGGTTCAATCTACAACTTCTCTTTTGCTTTACGGCTACTGGTTTTTGCCATAACCTACAAGCAAATGCAATAGTTTATTATTCTCATCTCGTTTTGCCTTCAAATTTGGGATTGGAATCTAATTGAGGCCACTCACTTGGAGAGGATTCTTCCACAGTTACTTTTGGATTTTTTAGATTGTGCAGGACATAAAAAATGTGGTTTGGGTTTTGATTTGCTTTTCCTTTATTCGAAATGGTGATGGTGAAATTATTGAGATTGTAGGTCTGGATAGTATCTTCCTTGGAGAATTATCTGGGATAGCTGAGTTTGCGATTTTGACTCATGCTAAATGATGAACTCAAGTCTTATATCAGGCGATTTGTTACTCTAACCTATGCATTTTCCCATGTCCCTCTTTTGTTCAATCCAGGTGAGTTGACATGAGTGTTATTAGACGATATCTTCTGTTGGGTTGCTTTTGGTAAATAAAAAAAAGTCAGTGGCATGAACAGAATTCAGAATATGTTTCTTGAAGCACAAAAATTTACTCGGAAGAATATTCATTTGGTATTCTTTACATGGATGAGTTTCAACGTTCAACAAGTTCAATGGCCAGCTTGCGTCAAGAAGTGTAAGGTATATATATATATGTGGTCGAAAGAAAGCAATATAGGTTGGTAAGCAATAAGGAAAAAATATGAACAGTTGAAAGTTTTTGTACTGGAAGTCACCGTGGTGGCTTACTCTCTCACTTGTGGAAACTTACCAAGTAAACAACATAGTTTTTAGTGTTGCTCATATACACTCGTAGCTTCCAAAACTTACGGGTGGAAAAGTTTCGAAACGTTTGCGACGATCTTCTGGTTCATATTCATGTAGTCAACCCGCTATCCACCTCCTTCATACGCTCAACCAAGTGTTGTCTTTCCCTCATATGCAGGATACCCACTTCCAACTCAAGTCAAGAATATGCAGGATACCCACTCTCAACTCGAAACAATGTTACTCCGGCACAAAATTCAAGGAGGTTGGAGAGAAAGTACTCCAAGATAGACGATGATTACAATAGCCTGGACCAGGTAAGATGAGTTATTCCTACATGTATGGAGATGGTTAGTTCATGAGGACCAAATGCCGCAAGAAGTTTCGTTTGGTACCTGCAAAACATGTTCTTGTTGTGAATGTATCGGAGGTTGTGTTTGCATTTTGTGATCTTTCACTACCGTAGCAATTTTAGTTGACATTTCACAAAGAGCAACGAATGGACAGGTTGGTCTTGTCTGAGAGAATACGAGTTCACTACTTTTCTTCTATTCACTGCAAAAACTTGCTAAACTTGCTTCAACATAAGTGCAAGGTTATTTAATAGGAGAAGTTTAAGTTTACATCATATTGTAGATGATCCGAATCCCTATGAACAAGCAATTTCTATCACTGGCAAAACGTTATCTACCTTTGACGAGGATAACTTAATTCCCTGTTTTGGATTTGGAGATGGTATTTCCTTGAACAAGAGTTGCAGTACTTAAAATTCTATTAACTTGGCAGCTGAAACTGTATCTTTATGAATTTGCAGCATCGACTCATGATCAGGAAGTCTTCAGTTTCTTTCCAGATGAAAGACTTTGCAACGGATTTGAGGAAGTATTAGAACGATATAGAGAATTGGTTCCTCGTCTAAGGCTTGCAGGTCGGAAATAGGACGATTCTTTTTGTTTCTTTCTCAATTTCTTGGTTACTTCTCATATTATTGATGTTCTCAGTTCCCCAACAGGACCAACATCTGTTGCCCTTATCATTGAAACGGGCATTAGTATAGTTGAGCAAAGTGGTGGGCACTATAGGTTGGTCCGATGAAATTGCTCTGGCCCTCCACTATGGACCACTATCCCTTTGTAATTGTTGTATTGCAGGCATCTTTATGACCAAGGATGGCAAATAAAAAAACACGGGGTAATTTATACTGCAATCAGTTGAAATTGCAAACCACTAGTGAGCTAAGTACAACTTTGGACTTGTATTATTGAGCAAGAAGATTTCATAACTTCTATTGATGCTTTTTTTTTCTCTATATACAGGGGAATTAATTTATTGTTACAACAATTAAGCCAATTTGATTAGTATAATTAAATAAAATCTTATGTTTATACGTCTGCGAAGAAACTGTAAGTCTTAATATCAATTACAATTAAACGGACGGCAGCTATGGTGGTTGCTACCGCAAGAAGAGAAAAGAAAACTATGTTGAACCAATGCCACACATAGTTCTTCATTTTGGCTGTCTTTCCCTTCACCTGTTAGGGAAAAAAAAAAAACACACAAGAGCAAGAATATCAAGTTTTGCATGACCCTTTTACATCTAGATTCTATATTTATTTGAATTCTCTTGTTTAATTAATGTTCAGGAGTTAATTACCTTAATGAAGACCATACTTGGGAACACAAAAGTCAAAGGTATGAGTGTAAAAGATCCAAAAAGGTTCACAAAATCACCCATGAAAGGAAAAGCTGCAGTCACAAATGTGTTTCCTCCAAAGAAAATTGCTCTAAGCAGGAGAAGTCTTTTTATGTTTTCCTTTGAATGCATGTTTTCCCCTAGTTTAAGGAACTTGGTATCAAGGGCCTCATGGATTGGTGTAGCAAACATCTGTGCTCAATTGTCCACATAATAGTAATCACTAATCTGATTATAATCCATCAAATTAGCAAAAAACAATGTATCGAAGTTTAAGGCCTTACGTGTTGTGCTATTATAGATTGTAGAAACACTCCTGTGTTGATCATAATCTTCAAGGATTTAGGACCACTTAGCTCCTCTGGTAGATAAGATGACACAGAGGCACCATAGGCCCAGTAACCTAATAGGCTCACCCCGTAATAAACTACAAGGCCTAATGTGTATTGTAAAGACAAGGCTTTCCTCATGTTCTGCACAGCTGGCCTGCGAAGAGTTGACTGTTTGTTCATGCAAGAAAATCATTAAATGTTAAACACAGGCCCATCCTCCATTATTTCGCTTCGTTTTTACATAATTTTTTTTTTGTTTACTAACCTGTATCTCTGGTAACAGGCCAGATGTGTTGCAAACAACGATGGCTGCAATGGCACCAAAGGCGTTAAACACCTGGTCCACTTTGTTTCCACCGATCTCATAACTGATGCTTGTCTTGGATTGTCCTAGAAAAGATAACAAACAATGCATGCAAGCTTAGGTAAAGCATTTTTCTTAACAAGTACAAACAAGAATAAACAAAAGGGTAGATTAAATCTTTTGGCGTTGGAGATGAAGATATGCTTCTCGAAATAAAACATGATTTTTTTTCCTGGAAAATTTGGATGTATTGTACAATGTTCATGAAAAGCTGTCAGATTCGTTGATCAAATGACCTCAGAGGGTTTGAAACAACAACTCCAGTTTTGAAGTAACTAGTTCTCAAAGAGAAATTTATAAATGAACTAATTAAATTTATACCTACCATCTTTGACTAAAACCACCACAAGGACAGCGGTGTAAATGGAAGTGAGGATGGCAGAGACTCCCAACCAAGATCTCATGGCGGACATTGTTGGAATGAAAAATGCAAACAATAAGTAGGCCACCCCCGTAATCACAATAAAATATTGGAGCCTCAAGGGAGAATCAGTGAATTCTGAATTTATTTCCTGCTTGCAAAAATCATATATCAATCACATGAGAACCATGTGTTTTCGTTTTCGTGTCACATCTATATGTGGTCAACTATATGTTTATATTATATTGTTCAATTGCTAGGTAATTAATAAAACTAGAATAAGGGATAATCAGAAATTATAATAGAAACTTTGCTGCATGCCACAAACCACCAAAAAATTAGTGCTATAGTATCATTTATATATACAGGCTTTTTTAAAGTATGGATTTTGCATGTATGATTTCTCTTTTCAAGAAGAGCCATGAATATTTCTGGAACATGGGACATGAAAACGCCCGTGGAAAGAAAGAATACACGCGTACCTTTAGTGCTTTGCCACCGAGGATGATAAAACCCATGTTTCCAAGTAGAAGGGTCAAGAACTGGAATACCCATGTGATGTAATACATTTCCTTCCCTAGAAAGAACGAAATAAATATTTTTTTTCCTTGTAAAAAACAAAGATAAGATATGACCTAGACCTATTATTGTTTGGCACGAAATTCACAAAAAAATATTCATGATTGGCTTGGTGTTTACTACGCATTTCTAGCCAGTGGATGATGAGAAATTGTAGTACTCACCGTAAACAAAAGCCATGAGGTCTCGGTATCTGATGAATCTTTTGTCGTTGATGAAGTGAAATCCGGCCAGAAGCCAGTTAGCATAGGCGGTGAAAAGGCCAACAACGGCAAGGCATAGAATACCCCATATCCACCCCAAAGGCACCAACATAAGATTTGAGAAGCTCAATATGTATCCACAGTTGAAGCTTGTCACCAGCATCAAACCCACCTGTTGCCATGAATCTGCAAAGCTCATAAGTATTCACGCAAGCATGCATATATATGAAATCAAGCAAATAATGATTAAGAAGAAGAAGAAAGACCAAAAAAGCATATAAGTAGTGGATATTCATTAGAGATAATTAATTAGTCAAGCAGCAGCATGGATACTCTTCTTCTAGTATAAAAAAAAAAAGTTAAGTGGATATTCATAAGCTGATCAATATAGTGAATACTAGAGGACTGGAGTTGGGGGACATGTATAGCTAACTAGATCGTTGAGGGTTTATAGTTTGAGTTAGAGTTCGAGTCTAAACCCAAAAAAATCTCCTTAAAACTGAAAGAAAAAACGCATACCTTGGTCAACAGTGTGAGCAGAAGTGACACTACCATGATTATGATTTTGAACACCATTTTCACTTTGTTCCACGCTCAAAGACATCACAGCGTTGCCAGTTTTTTGTTCTGCTTCCATCTCTTTGAAATATATAATGATGAGAAACTTTGATGGAGCTCTAAAGTTTCTATAAGCAAGAGATACCTTAATTTATAATCTGCTCCAAGTAATCAGGACAAGTGCGCAGGGGCAGGCCATGGATTCCTTAATGTGTATATTGGCTTTCCCATTCCCATAGACAGCCTGTGGGATCTTTTGCCCAACCAACAGTCAAACCTGAATATTCAAAACAAAAGATCCTTGGTTCATATACATATATATATAGACAAAATATACCCATTTTTTTCTATTTTCCTTTTTAAAAAGTTAGGATGTAATTGTGAAAGAAAAAAATAGCATTTATCAATACTAATTTTCATACTAATTGGTTGTCGAAGAATGATAAAAATCATAAAATTGGAAGCTAAGGGCTCATTTGTGTCCTCAAAGCTCGAACTCAAAGGCAAAATATCTTAGTTAAGGTAAAATAGTCTCACCGAGGAGCTGAATAAATTCTTGATTTTGAACAATTAAGAAGTTCTTGATGTTGCACTTCAATCAGTATGCACATGATGAGTTACGTTGTCAAAAGTGGGCTTTTCTTTTCCTATGCTTTAATAATTTTTTTACACCAATCATTTTTCGTTATCCACGGTAGATGGTAGTGTGCTTCATTTTTCCTTAACGCTAAAAATTGACATCCACAATCTCATTATTAAAACAAAGCGAGAATTTGTAATGAATGAAATCCTCTCTTTAGTCGAAATTATAAAATTTAACAGTTAAGATTCACTCTGTCTTATTATGCAAGAAGAAGATTCTAATTATTTTATATTCCACCTATTATATGGCCTTTGTTTAAGAATTAACAGCCTCCAGTTTACAAAATATCTTCTTGATAAGATCCAAATGCCACAAGACAAATATTGTTGACGTCCAGACCAAGAGGTTAATAGGGGGATTTGGTAATTGGTAGGTCAAAAAAGACGGACTAGTGGGGTGCTAAGAGGATAATAATTCAAGGAAAGATATGGACCTTCGTTCTTAATCACACTTTTACGCCATTCGTAAAAATGTTGACGTTTAAAGGCCAAATTTTGCTCTACTTGGTTATTGTTTGATATGAGTCGTATTAATTAATTGTCATTTTCTCTCTTTTGGAAAAAAAAATTTCCTCAATAACAAATTATTCATAGGAGTAGCACGCTTTCTATATAATTAGTCAAGTAATAATTGGCACAACCCCTGGATCATTGCAGGCACAAATGCCATTAGAGTCCAAAACAGACAGGGACTTGCTATAAGAAGGCAAGGTCTTTCTTATAAGTGAACAAGGACGGGGATAGGGGAGAAAGTATATAAAAAGAACAAAACATTTACGAAAGGCAAGGAAGTGTATGTATATTTTTTGAAAAGAACAAAAACATTTACCTACAAATATGGGAAGCCCAACCCAAACCAAAGAGTGCATGCAAAAAGTTTGAATACAGAATAATCTTTTGATTACGGAACTAAGAACAATTAGAAGAGGTTTTGCTGTCACGCTCACATTAGCCACAAATTTGGCTAGAATCCGAACAGACGGCAAGTTTAATTTACGAGAAAATCGGGCCAGCCCAGTATGACACAATTACATATGTTCCCAAAATTTGGGTTGATCATCTAGGTTCCAACCAGGATTTGGGCGTGGTGGGATCTGGGAAAAAAATATATATGCTTGTATACAAAGAGAAAGAAAACAATAGAAATCGAGTGTTAAGCTAATTAAAGTACTGAAGGAAAAATGGAGTTTAGGGTCGGGAATAAGTAGTAAGGGACAATATCAAAGTACTAGGAAGTTGTCTAGTATAGTATAATATAATTCAGCTCAAATAGTACCAGTGAAAAAATACGAGAAGTGACAGGTAATCCGGGTTGCATCTCTTGTAGCAAGCAGGTCAGGTGCTTTGTGATCCAGATGACACGTGTCTCGTTCCGATTTGCCCACCTCATTTAAAAAAATCACCTAAACGCCTTTGCCACGTGAACGTAGTCGCCACTTGGTATACGCATCAGCGATAGATACGAACAATTTTGATTCCAATTCTAATCGCGATCAAATTGACCCAATTTCAATATCTTGGATATCGAACTGAGCTAATTAGATAAATAGTTAGATAAATGGGGCATCGACAATTGTAGTTATGTCCGGGGGGTTGGGTGGGTGTGTAGGGGGTGGGAGTTATAAGTTATTGTTTATCGTTGGCCTCTATGGTAGAGTAGAATCCATTGGGAGGACCGAGAGGTGGTGGTTTACCCTGTGGTGGATGTCAATGGTTCGAGTCCGCTTATCTCCAACTAGTGAACTTAGTCGGTACAAAGCTATACGATAGCACTCCATTTTTCCGATTCAGCAGTTCGATCAATGATTTCTCATTCATGGACGTTGATGAGATCCTTCCATTTAGTAGCACCTTAGGATGGCATAGCCTTAAGGCTTAAGGACGATGTCCAAACGAGAAAAGGCTTACGGTGTATACCTAAACACCCAGAGACGAGGAAAGACGTAGTAAGTGCCGAAATGCTTGGGGAAGTTGAAATCGGAAATATGATATCCAAAATTGACTAAAAACTAAAAAAATGATGGGGCAAATTGGTATTCGGCCTATTAGGGGGACACCTTATCGGACTGGTTTTCCAAAATGGGCTGGATGATGGGTGCGTCTTTTGCAGCTGCAAATGGAAAGTGGAATCGATTTGGTACCTTACGGCCCAATGGGCTGCAAAACTGTATATTTCTAGGCTTTTTTAAAAAAAAAAACTATCCTGTTGGTCTTTATAAGATCAACTCAAGTACTCAACTGTCATAATTTAAAAACTTAGCTAACCGATAATTGTTTGAGAGTGTTTTACTATTAGTATAGGTATAATATATACCAGTTCATTAAGCACTAAGCTTTAATTGTTCTTTTAAGTAGCTGGAAATAAAACAACAATATATGAGTATATATGAGTGTCTATAACCGAAGTTGGCCATTATCGTGTAAAAACAGATGGAGATTTAGTTCCACATTTTTTTATTTTGCATCGTTCACTTCTCATGTATATAATCTATACGTGGCAACTCCATAGATATGGCACATGAAACTCTTGGAAGTTTGGTTCAAGTGCCTGAATGTTTAAAATTAGAATAACAATATTCTATTCAACCAAGATATTGACATGCTTTGGTTTGATGTTTTGACGTTTCCGAAAGGAGTTTATTAAACTATATATTAATCTAATTTTATTGAAATTCATAGAATAACTTAATAATCACTCATGTGCTAGTGATCCACCACATACACAAAAATACCTTATATAATATGTTCCCCGCAATTATTGTAAAAGGGTTTGCTTAATTACAAACATATAGGAAGTTCAGACATCACTTTTTCAGATGTAGCAAACACAAAATGACATCATGAAAGCAATTCCTCCAATTTTCAGGTGCCCCTTCACTTCCCAAGGTACACCAAGAAAGATTACTGTCTTGGGAAAGGCCAGTATTTAGAAAAATACATAAACATTGCAATATCCCTGACAATGTAGGGGAAAAAATCTTAGCTAGCTGCAAACAAGGTAAAAGTAAACCTACAAAAAATTTCAAAAGCGTCGAGGTTGGTGATTCTCTGATTTGGGGCTAATTAGGATGGCAGCATGCATGGGATAAATTGGATTGTTGGTCCTTGTATTCACCTCAACATAAATCATTTCATATTCTTTTTAAGTCTAATATCATCTTTATATTGTAATGATGCTAAATAAAGTATAATCTCTGTGTCCATATTTGTCACCAATATTAAATCACTATCATATATAATTCTTCCATACAAGATATTATTTGTCTCATGTAGTTATTATATAATGTTGACAATCGATAAAATTTAGACACAATAACACAAGATTATTATTTTTGTATAATTTAAATATCACATTACGGATAACTTTTCCCTTTTGTTGCATTAGTGTTGCTTTCCAGTTTTTTTATTTAACATTAGCATATTTGCTTGCGCAGTAGTGTTGCTTCCCAGTTTTTTGTATTTAACATTAGCATATTTGCTTGCTTGTTAGGTGCCACTTGAAAGTCATTTAGGGTGTGGCGACCAAGCTTTGGCGGATCGCATCAGCGCTCTCTTACATCGCCTATTGTTGAAACATTGGACCGACCTGTTATCACTCCAGACCGATTGATTCAAATGCAAGAATCTCAGGTAGCTACATGTAAGTCTCCTCTTGTAACAGTCCTGGTAAAATTTGGATTTTTACCGGGACTATAAAAGTCTTTTTTTACAGCGATTTACCGAAAGAATTAATCTTGGGTAATTAATTCAAGGTAAATCGGGTATCGTTTTTCGTAACCGAGTTTTTTCCCGCGCTCGGGATTTTTCCGTGGATTTTTCGGGCCTAAGTCGGTATTTTTCGGGTCTCGGAATTCTCGGAAAAATCACACCGGAAAATAACAAAGGGGGTATTACAGTTATTTTCTGGTCCGGTCGGGACACGACTGCGTGATTAGTCACGCAGCCGCCTCTTACCTGTGCTCCCGTGACGTTCCTGTGTAACCTGTGATTCTTTTCTTTTTCTCCTGCCAACCTCACCACTGCCTACACCTGCAACACAACTTCTGCAACCGTAACCTTACTCCACCTACATACTCACAAACTGCAAAAGTAAGAAAAAAGAAAAGAAAACAAAAAAAACAAAAAAACACAAAACAAACACCAAGTCGCCACAGTAAGTCACTGGAACCGCCACCTCCACCAACCGACCACCATTTCCTCCTCCTTCTCCTTCCTTCTTCTTTCTTCCTACCTCCTTACTCACTCGTCGCTGCAGCTGTCGCTAACCAGACGGAAGTCACTCGGATCCGTCGCCTCCTCCTCGTCACTTCAGCCACCGAGCGACGACAGGACCCGAGCCACCCGACCGCCAGCAGCCACGACGTTGCCGTCCCCTCGCTGCAGATCGCCGAGGCCGCACCGCCAGACCGATCTCCACCACCTGCACGCTTCGTCGCCAACCGCCCCTGCTCATGCCCGTCGCCACCATACCGCACCAGTCACCCATCGACAACGCCGACGCCGAGCCAGGAAGCAGTGGCCTCCTCGTCGCCTTATGGTTTAGTCTGTGGTTTAAGTTGTGATAATGGAGAGTTGAATAACTTGAGCAAATAAATATCGGAAATTGTGATGATATATATATTATTGTTGGATATTTGATGATATGGATTTATTGATGTGGGTTCTGTGTGCGACTCTTTGATATTGTTCTGCTTGATTGAACTAGTGTGTTGACTGTTATTGGTTTCTTGGATACTGTGTTGTGATCGATGTTGGATTGTGAATAATTGATGCTATGAAACTGTTGGTGGATTGGTCTGTTGTATAACCTGAGTTAATAGGAGGTTGGATAATTGTTTGACTATTATGGATATTGTGATTATTGTCGATAGCCTGTGTTGTGATTGGATTATTGGAATAAATTATGAAATGGATAATTGGGAAAAAGAAAATGGAAATTGGAAGTTGATTTGTGATGGTGATTTTATTGTCACGTGGTAAGTAGAGGTACGACCGGATGGTTTGAGACTATTTTGTGGTGGCCATGATCTGGGTTACTTGTGATGGGCATGTTGATGCCGGTTTGACTGGGATGTTGATCCCTGAGATTGTGATTAGGATGTTGATCCATGAGATTGTGATTGGGATGTTGATCCCTGAGAATGATATTGGGATGTTGATCCCTGAGATTGTTATTGGGATGTTGATCCTTGAGGTTTGATATTGGGATGTTGATCCCTGAGATTTGATATTGGGATGTTGATCCCGGGTTCTCTTTGATCTGGCACCATAAACAGGTTGATAGCCTGGTACGACCTTAGCTTATTCGTGACGGGGGCCGGAAAGATAAAATGGGAGTAATAATAAAATCAGGGTATGATTGGGACGAGTCTTTGAGTTTGGTCTGTCTTGTACGGTGATGTCTTGGGTATGGTTGTGACTATTGTCTGTATGTCTTCTTTGAAGTATTATAGTTGCCTGCATATCTCTGTTTATCCTTGATTGGTGAGCACTTCGGACTCACCCCTCACCTGCGGGCTTTCATCCCGTAGGATGAGTTATTTGTGGTACAGGTTTGGTGCATTCCAGACAGGCTGCGGTGTTATCCCTTGGACAGGGCTTGGATCCATAGTTTGTATCTATGTCGCATACAGTGTTTATGTGAGTTATTAAGTCTTACGCTGTGCACTATTTTGTTATTGTTGGGCCATTGGGCCAATTATGTTGTTATTGACGTTATCATTTTTGGGCTGTTGAGCCCGAGTTACTGTTGTATACACTGTATACTTGGGCTTGTTTTGGTTGGGTCATCACAGTTCCGACACGTGTTTACTGTGTACGGTAAATACGGGTCGGGGCGTTTCACCTCTACTATTGGATTGGACTTCCTTTTGGTTATCTTGGACAGCTGCTGCTTTTGAGGTCGGTAATGAAGTCTATATCAACAATAAGGAATAGTATGACAAATTTGAAAAGCTGTGGAAGTTCTATAAGAGTGCTATTATTGAAGTCAGTCCTTGCCCCTAAATTTTTATTGTCAAGTGGGCTTACAATGATGTTGTTCTTGATCGCATTATGGAAAAGATGAATGAGCAGCAAATTCTATTTGAGTGTCCTCATAAAAAGAATTACAATACTATTTTTTTATGATTAGAATAAGTCGAACACTCCGTACATGAATATTATCTTATCAGCTTTCTTTTTTAATTAATTATAACAATAGGATACTATTAGCTAGAAAACTAAAATGTTTATATAAATTTAGTATAGAGTGGAGAAAAATAAAGAAAAAAGATGTAGATGAACATGATTTGGCTATTATTAACAAGCAATTTAGTTTTAATTTTGGTTTTAGAATAACATATGATACATGATTAGTATTTTTTGGGTGTTGAGAAAAAGCATAGTCCAAAGTGACAAAAAGATATAATACGTCGGACTGCGCCTACTACGGGGAGATCGGGTAACTCTTCGAAAATACATCCCATCAGCCTTGGGTTCGCTGCAAACTGTCCAAGCCCCTCAAGTCGAAAGAGGACATGGAGGTCTGGTTTGATGTTATAATATAGAGATCATCCATTCTAAAAATCTGTCAAATAAGTGTTTGCCTGCTTCTCTAAAAAAAAATTCATACAAATTCAAAGAGAATTAGGCAAATACCAATTACAAATAATAAATCATCCATCATGCTTATAAATCAACGCATAAGCATGCGGTCCACTTGTGAGCTGCTGACTTTTTTAAAAACTTGATGACATTCTATATGAAAAGCATGGCCTATTTATTTTTTTATTTGCCCATTTGACATGTTATACTAAAAGATTTGACTGACTTTCGCAGTATTGTTTTAGAAGTATTAGAAAAAACAACACATGAATGTGAAAAAAATGGCTAGTTTTCAAATTTGAAAATGCTCTGAACACTATTCACCTTTCTTTTTCCTTCTTCATCTCTCTCATCTTTCATGTTCTTATTTACACACCAAGCATCATAATCTCCTTCAAGCTCATGGTGTAAACTCTCTCTTCTATCTATATCATTTCATCATGCGCAAACTGTTAAGTTATGGGCTGAATTAGTCAAAAGTGGTGGCTGCATAATTAGTCAAAAGTGGTGGCTACAGATTTTTTATGCAGTTCACACGGTTTGGACGCGGATTGAACGCGCAGTTTGAGTCTATAAATAGGCTTCAGTTTTTCAATATCAAGTATCCCATCTTTGTGCAGAAAAATAAGAAGAAGAGAGTGGAAGAGAGGGAAGAGAAAAAGAGAGAGGAAGAGAGGGAAGTTTTAGGAAGAAAAATTTCTTAGTCCCTACAAATTTATCTTACTCCTAAATTTATTTTTTAGGAAAATTTCTCCCTTGTAAACATACTAATTTTATATTAGTAGAAGATTTGAAGTTCGTGGACGTAGGCAAGTTTAAGGCCGAACCACGTTAAATTCTTGTGTCTTGTTTTATTTTCGCGAACCTTTTGCAGTTTTACCCAACAAGTGGTAGCGGAGCGAGGTTCGATAAAAGGTTCGCGATGGCGGTTTCAGGCACAAAGTTTGAGGTGGAGCAGTTTGATGGCAAGAAGGATTTTAGTCTCTGGCAGAGTAACATCAAAGATCTGTTGGTGCAGCAAGGGTTGATGAAGACGCTCTTTGGCAAGGAAAAGAAGCCAAAGGACATGAAGGATGAAGATTGGGAGGAGCTCGAGCAGCGAGCTGTCAGTACCATCAGATTGACTCTTGCGCCAGACGTGAAGTACAGTGTGATGGACGAAACAAGTCCTGTAAAGATGATGAAGAAATTAGAAGACATTTACATGTCGAAGTCACCCACAAATCGATTGTTCATGAAGAAGGAATTGTACCAATTAAAGATGCAGTCAGGTACACATGTAGTAGATCACATCAATAGATTTAATATGAAGCGCCCCGACCCGTATTTACCGTACACAGTAAACACAGGCCGGAACTGTGACAACCCAACCAAAATAACTCAAGCATACAGTGTGAACAATAACAACTCGGGCCCAACGGCCCAAAATAGTAAACATCGTAAATAACAATACCGGCCCAACGGCCCAATAATAGCGAAAAAATTGCACAGCGGAAGACTTAACAAAACTCACTAGCACTGTATGCGACACATGCAAACTATGGATCCAAACCTGTCCAAGGGGTAACGCAGCAGCCTGTCTGGAATGCATCAACCTGTACATGAAACAACTCATCCTACGGGATGAAAGCCCGCAGGTGAGGGGTGAGTCCGAAGTGCTCACAACAATGGAAAGACCATCAATATGGACACTAAAAATTACTCAAGGTCCAAAAACAACAGTCAAACCAAAAGACTCGACCCAAAGTCGAAAAGACTCAATAAAAATCCAATTATCCAATTTTATCTTTTCCGGGCCCCGTCACGGATAAGCTAGGGTCGTACCAGGTTATCAACCTGTTCCTGGTGCCAGATCAAAAAGAACCCGGGATCAACATCCCAATATCAAACTCAGGGATCAACATCCCAATCAAACCGGCATCAACATGCCCATCACAAGTAACCCAGATCATGGCACCACAAAACAGTCACAAACCATCCGGTCGTACCTCTACTTACCACGTGACAATTATATTACCGTCATCAAAAACCAAACTCAGGGATCGACATCCCTAACCAAAATACCAAGGATCGACATCCTTGTCACTATTCATTAATTATGCCATTATACTTATTCCAAAAGACACAGAAAATCGACACGGGGATAAACATCCCAAAAATACCAAACAAGCACCGGGATAGACATCCCGAGCCAAAACACAACAAAAGCACAGCATCCAACAATGCAACAACACCAAACACAATAACCGAGTAATAAGGCACATATTGAAGGAAATCCATCCTCACCTTGGCCGATTACTCAACTTCGGAAACTATGACCGGTCCGACGCCGGCTCCTCGGGAAACTGCCCGATATCCAAAAACCTATACAACAAAATCATACATACACATAAATGCACATATTCGGTATACTATGATGCCAACATTACGATATATACCCATCCCGATTACTTATCCTTTATTATTATCTTTTACGGAAAATTTTTACCGTACGTATTCCCGAATATAATTTCGGTACCATACTTTAATCAAAACTCTTTTCAAAATAATTTCATAAAATGACTATAATTATCCAAAATAATAATATTCATAATTTTTCTGGAATTTATATTACATGTATATATTTTCCATAATATTTCCAAATACTTTTCCAAACAATTACATTATCAAAATAATTATATATTTCAGAAATATAAATCATGTATACCATAATTACATATTTTCCCAAAAGGTACCAGTTACCATAATTTACAGAAAATTAATTACGTATTTATAATTTTCAGAAAATATATATACCACATTTATCTTTTCCCTAATTATATATAATAACATTTTTCAAAACAAAACATAATTTTCAAGGTATTTATATATATATAACATTTTCCCTAAAACCATAAATCATACTGCCCATATTTTCCTCTAAGTGAATATATATTTTTTTTGAAAATTAAATACCAAAATAATTATATAAACAGACTTATATATATGTATATATAGAAAAAGAAAAAAAATAAATTAAATAACCCAACCCGGATCCAACCCAGGAAGGGCGCGACCCGGACGCGTAAATGGGCATAACCCGACTTACCTATTGGGTTGCGGCGTCTCGACGACGGGAACGAGGCGGAAAAGACAAGGCGAGCGTGACCACGACCTCGGGGCGGCACGAGCGGCGCGGGAGCGGCGGAAGGAAGCGCTGGCGTCGTCGACGGGCTGAGCAGGAGCGGCTAAGGCACGACCCGCGGGTTGCACGACGGGTCAACGGCGCGTGTGGGCGTCTCCGGCAGCGGGAAGCGACGGGGACGGCGTGGTTCTGGTCGCGACGGCTTGGGGAACACCCAGGTGGCGGCGGTGCGACGAACGACGACCTGGAGCTCGTCGTGGTGAACAGTGCAGAGGGGAGGCCGAGGGTGACGAACTGTTCACCGGCCATTTTTCCTTTTTTTCTTCTTTTTCCGTATTTTCTTTCTATTTTCCGATTTTTCTTTCTTTGATTTTCTTCTCTCTTTTTTTCTATTTCTGTATTTATTTTTTCCTCTTTTCTCTTTTTTTTTCTTCTTCTACCTTTTTTTTCTGATTTTTCTTTTTCTTATTTTTATTTCTCTCTATTTTTTTCTTTTTCTTTTCTTCCTTCTTTTTTTCTCTTTTTCTTTTCTCTCTTTTTCTTTTTCTCTTTTCCTCTCTTTTTCTCTCTTTCTTTTTTTCTTCTTCTCTTCTGCTCTACCTCCGGCTTCTCTTCTTTTATAAACTGTAATGTTACTATTTAACATGTGAACCAATAATATAATTTCGTCTATATTACGGGCGAATCCGATCCGGACCAGAAAATAACAGATACCTCCTTAGTTATTTTCCGGTGTGATTTTCCGAGAAATTTCGAAATCCGAAAAATACCAACTTAGGTTCGAAAAATCCGCGGGAAAATCACGAGCGCGGGAAAATACTCGGATTCGAAAAACGACTCCCGATTTACCTTGAATTAATTACCCAAGATTAATTCAACAGTAAATCACGGTAAATAGACTTTTACAGTCCGGTAAAAAACCAAAATTTTTACCCGGGCTGTTACAGACTACCCACCTTAAAAAAATTTCGTCCCCGAAATTCCGTCTTATCCGTGGGTCCTACCACGATAAGATTCTGCCACACTCTGCCAGGTATCCAACCTCAATATGAGATACCGCTTATACCCTTAAGCGACATCTCATCCGCTTATAAATACCAAACTCTCATGACTGGCGTACTCACACACAGCCATGGATTCTCCACTGAGATCAAGGACAACTTCTGACTCCGAGAACGACAGCTACATCGGCGGCAGAGCTTTCCCAACAAGCTCCGATGAAGAACCTCCAAAGAAACGGTTCAAAACCAAAATCATCGGCCTGAAGGAGCACATGGTGGTTTCCCCAAAACGACGGAAGAAACGTGTCCCCAAGAAATCTGAAGATCGGAAAGGCAAGGCGGTCGCTGAGAGCAGCACTCCGCAGCAAAAGCTGACGCAACTGAACTTCTCGTTGAAGAAGATCAGCTCGGCGGTGGCGCAGATTGAACTGGCGTGCATGGAGCTCTTCCCGCATATGGAAAATGCAAAACAACTTGTAAAAGACCTAGAGAAGCAAGTAACTCCATAGAGAGTACTTCTTCTCCTGTTGTAAACCTATTATGAAATCAATAAAATAAATTTCCTTTTAAATCAAAAATTTCTTGTTATGAAATCTCTTGTTAAATAGACAATAAAACATCTCTAAGTAAAATAAAACTTGACAATAAAAATATAAAATCAAACATAAATATGTTAAAAATTGGACCAACAAAAGAAAGCAAAATCAACATAAAGAAATCAAAAATAAAACTCGTTTGACAAAATCAAAAGAAAAGAAATTAAAACAAAACACGTTTCCATGATCGGCGCTCAGGATCGATCGTATCCATCCCCGATCCCGAGAAACGTAATGTACACAGCGAAGATCACGGGAACGTCCTGTGTCTCTCGAAAGACACGTTACCCACTTGTTCATAATTGTCCGCATGAGCCAAAAACGTCTGTCTCGTCTCGTATCTCTCCACGATGTCCGAACAGTTGTAAACATGTCGCACATGCACTCTACTCGAGGTACGGTCCCATCCGTCTAGCCTCAACGGTCACGGATGCAGGTGATGTAAGATGCAAGAAAATATAGTAAACCATGAAAAGAAAAGACAAGGTAGCCAGAGCGAAGGAAATCATAAGAGGGAAAAAGGCTGAAAAACTCTGGCATGGGTCCGAAAAACGCGTAAAGCAATAAATGCAAGCAACGGTAAAATTTCAAAAAGCAAAATCTTTAAAATCAAAAACGGTAATCACGCTCCCCGTAAGTGTATAAAAGAAGGAGCGGTGATGTGTAACCATCAAAAGCATTTTAAAAGCAAACAAAACGCTCAAGCAAACAAAGCCTCAAAATTCTGAAAAACAAAACACTACACGTCAAACAACATGCCTGCTCCCTCTTCCGTTTTCTTCGTCGAAGGTGCCAATCTTGGCAGGAGGAATCGACTGGCTTACAGCATGGTCAACGAACGTGCTGAGGAGCTACCGAACGAGCTCGGCAGAATGCCACGACTAGTCTTCGTCGACGAACTCTACTCATTGCGGTTTTTCGTCACTCCAATGAAAGAGGTGTTCTTCTTAGAGGACCATGGGACACTGAGGACTTCCTACTACGGCTCAGCAAACTCCGTGATGTTCTTCATCTCGGATAGGCTTCAAGAGTTCAACCTGGAGTCCACTTGCCAGACTGTGGAGCAAGGCGCTTACTACCAGCTCGCAATGACAGCCCAGAGCATACCCAGAATGACTCGGCTACCTCCAACCTGGCCAAAAGTACGTCTGCTGGTGTGGAACTGCAGAGGAGTTGCAAGGCGTGCACAGGAGTTCTCGCGCACTCTGAGGGATCTGAAGAACCAGTACAAGCCCAACATGGTTCTTCTGACGGAGACGCAGTGGCAACCACGGGACGATCATGGTCTGATTCCACTCCGATTCCCTCAAGCAAACCGGTTCGAGATTCCTGGCCAGCGCGACAGAGGCGGCATGTGCCTCTCTTGGAGCGACAGAGTCACGGTCAACGTCAACAGTGACGCGAACAGCTTCCGTGTCAACGTCGTTGCAAACCGTTGAATGTATTTTTATTTTTATAAATTATCAAAAATCTATGTATTTTTTTCCTTTTTATAAAATATCAAGTATCAGTGTACTATTTCCCCCTTTGCAATCAAAATATTAATATTTCCCTTATCAAAAATCAGTGTAATATTTCTCTTGTATTGCCAATATTATCAGTATTAATAATATTCGTATTTTCGCATATTATGGCATCATTACCTCTTATGTGTATGTTCCGCGACAGCTGGCGTCCCTCGACTGGATCCATAATGCACTAACTAAATGATATAAAATAAATAACAACTGGAGCGAACTAAGCAAACAAGACATCAAACACACAAAGACTGCCCGACAAGACCTAACGCCCGCTCCGCTACCAAAATGAAGCGCCCCGACCCGTATTTATCGTACACAGTAAACACAGGCCGGAACTGTGACAACCCAACCAAAATAACTCAAGCATACAGTGTGAACAATAACAACTCGGGCCCAACGGCCCAAAATAGTAAACATCGTAAATAACAATACCGGCCCAACGGCCCAATAATAGCGAAAACATTGCACAGCGGAAGACTTAACAAAACTCACTAGCACTGTATGCGACACATGCAAACTATGGATCCAAACCTGTCCAAGGGGTAACGCAGCAGCCTGTCTGGAATGCATCAACCTGTACATGAAACAACTCATCCTACGGGATGAAAGCCCGCAGGTGAGGGGTGAGTCCGAAGTGCTCACAACAATGGAAAGACCATC